>SKCR01050006.1:0-45238 GCA_019454045.1 Zanthoxylum bungeanum
GGTCAACGGGTCAGAATTTGAGAAGTTTGACTTTGCTAAAATGTGTCGTGCCACGTGTCACCATCACAGCCGAGCTACTAACGTGCACCGTGCCACGTGTCATCATCCTACGGTGCCGACACTCACAATTTCCACGTGTGCCACGTGTCATCCATGTCATCGCCACGTCATCGGTCAACGAGTCAACTTGCCACGCGTCGTGCCACGTCATCATCCACGTCAGAAGGTCAACCGAGTCAACATGCCACGTCATCATCAGCCAATCACACGCCTTGACACGTGTCGCAATCCTACGGTGCCGACAATTGATCTCAGCCGCCTTGCCACGTCATCGCCACGCGTCAGCATAATAATTGAGCTCTTAGCCACCTTGCCACGTGTCGCCTTATCCTCTTAGTCGCCTCGCAACGTGTCAAGCCGATAGCATGCCACGACTCACTGTTCGCGTCGCGACGCCAAAGGCTCTAGCGTCGCGACGCCAGGAACTTATCCGCGCCTATAAATTGAGCTCGAGATTTCAGATTTGTTGTATCCTTCTCTCCCATTTCTTTGATGTAAATAGGGAGTTCTTCTCTCTCTAAGTTTCGTTTTAGTTTTTAGTTTTTAGTTTTGTAATAATTTTAATTACGTTTTGTAATAATAGTAATTTACTTTCTTTACTTTTTACAATTTTTACTTTCAAATGAGGAGGTAACTTCCCCAGCTAGGGTGAAAGGTAATTCTTTTACTATTGTTATTTAGATTAATCTCCCTTAAAAAAATATATTCACTATTTAAAACCTGACTAATAAGGATATCGCTATATTGGTCGGTTGGTAATTTAATTTTAATCTGGTTTAAACCTGACTAATCAAGGATACCGCCAGATTGGTCGGTTGGTAATTTAATTTTGGTTCCGCCTTTATGGCTGGTTTATATTTGGGTACGCCTTAATGGCTGGTTGGACTTAATTTGACTTAATCAGGATACCGCCAGATTGGTCGGTTGGTAATTATTCACAAGTTTATATATTATTTTATGGGAGATATCTAAATTAGTAGTAGTAAAAGTAATTCCTTTTACCTTAGCATTTATTTTATTGTATTTACCTTTCAGTATTTACCAACTGCAATTACTTTTCAGCACTGTTACTTTATGGTTTTTACTAGCCCTAGTTATGTGTCATAACTAATTTAGTTATCTAGGGTTGTGATGAAATCCAATATCACCGGTTTATAAGGGTTAGATTATAATTTGGGTAATATAAAGATTTATTTATTGAGTCTTAATCTTTGCTCTTTAATTAACTGGCCATTAATTAAATTGACTATGTAAACTTAAAATGAACTAGACATAGGGATTTTAAGTTTAAGACCTCAAACTCAATAGCCCACGATCTTCCTTGAGGATAGATAACCCTTTAATAGATTTCCTTACAGGATAGAATATACCTGTCAGGCGGGGGTAGCCATAATTGGAATTTAATCTTATTAATTTAGGTAATTTGGTTGACATAGACATATGGTTCAATTGGATTATACTAGGTATTTGTAATTGACCATCGGAATAGGCTTTTACATATTTAGTTTTTCAGGTTAATAAATCAATATATTACCCAACTATAAGATAATCACTTCATCTTTAATTAGCATTGAATAAATCACAACCCCCTAGATAGTTTTTAATATTGAATTTTCTTAAAATCTACTTTCGAACAATTTTATCTACTTGTCTTTAAATTTAGAATCGTCGCCATTTCAAATCAATTAAACAACCTGTTAGATACTAGTAATCATTTAACCTCATAAAATTAATAGATTAGATATTAAGTCCTCGTGGGATCGATACTTTTTATACTACTTGAACGATACGTACGCTTGCGTTATACGTGTGTGTTTACGCCGGTCAACATGACCCGACCCCGAGCTGGTAATAACACTTGGATATCTATGATGGCTGTTAAAACTATGAGTTAGCATGATACGTGTATGCGTCCGATGCATGAGATATATAAGATGCATGTGGTTATCAAAACAGAATATATCATTATGACCTTATTTCTCCCACACTCGTGGTAAGTCTAATTTAATTTTTTTTTCTTTGGTTCTAGGTATGGCTTATTTTATGCACCGATGTGGGTACACAAAATCGTTCTCTCTTATGTTACGGGGTGAACCTTGGTTACTTCAGTCCCTTTTCATCAGTAACAAACAAAGACCGCCCATTTACAATATGGACTAAGCTTATTATGGGGATCGTGCCATTGTCTAGAATTGACGAATTGGGCTTTTAGCAATCGCGGTCGTGGGGATGAACTTGAAGGTATTCAAAAGTATACAAATATGTCGTAACAAGGCATATCCTTCTTGGATGAAAGCCAGTGTGGATATCGGACTCATGCTTCTGTTGGTTTCTATTTAGGTCCCAAGATCATAACAAGCATGAAAAACATGTGTGAATACATCAAAGGAGATAGCGGAATACTCACATCGATCGGTTGAGACGATTTGATGAAGAACAAAACTGAAATTCTGCCCTCCAAATGGCGCCACTGCAGTGCAGTCCACTGCCTTAAAAAAGATCAGATTTTGTGCCGCAATTCGAAAAAGGTATGACATGAGAGCCTTATTTTGTTTATTACGAACTGTTTAGTTTCTATCTACCATATGGTCTATCTGGTCGACTTTAGGTCATATCCAGTCGGACATGCACATATCTGACATGTAGATAACACATCCGGCCAGGCCGAGAGGATATGCACCTATATTCTGTTATATGCATGCTCCTGTTTTTATATTGTTTTTTTATTATCTTATTTATGCTTAGTTATTTTTCTTATGTTACGCGTTGTTATTCGTTTATACATGCACATTTGTTCTACTCTACTGTTTTAATTTGAGATATGTGTGTGCTTATTTTGCTACTCAAGATTGATATGCATGTTATGTTCTACTTAATATATGCTCCGGGGATAATGTCTTGCCAGACTTGTTCTAAGTTCGACCAAACATATGGTATATCCGGCTAGATAACCCTTATGGTATATAGGATGAAAACCCATACATAAGTTCTATAGTCGATTCCGAATGGATGGTAATATGGTTCACATTCAGGATACAATGCACATACCAGTGGGGGATGTCCATTTCACTATAAATGCACCCAAAATGCTTGTTTACTGTATTTTTGTGTTAGTATACACATGTTTCCATGTTTCTGTATTGCATAATACATCCGGCCAGACTTCAACCAAGTCTGGCCGGACATAGACTATTATATCCTGCCAAGCCCATTGAACGGATGTTTTAGTTTGTTTAACCCTTTGATGAGTGAAAAATATATCAATATTTATCGTCCCTTTTACTTAATATTTTATATAGTTTCTCGAGGTTTATGAACATTTTGATGTGTTTGTGTTTACTTTGTAGATAAATAAAGTTTCGGAACTCACTGTAATCAAATCGGGGCTAAAACGGCGAAAAATAGATGAAAATGGGCAAAACGGGAAAATTATTGTTCATGCGCCGCGACGCGCAACATCCTCTATATTGTGACGCGCAAGCAATAATTCAACTACCAACACACATCATCACTTGCGTCATCATACGTCATCAATTGCGTCAATATTACGTCATCATTGTAGCTCGCGTCGTGACACAACAGACATACGCATCGCGATGCGGAAGCAATAATCTAGCCACCAATTCATGTAGCGCGCGTCACGACGCAGAAGGATTTACACGTCGCGACGCGCACCGTTTTGTGAGCCTATAAATAGAGGCATGATTCAGAAGGAAAATTCATACTTTGTTCTGGGGAATTTCTTTTAGAATACTAAGAAGAGAGTATCTTGTTTGTTTAATTTCAGTTTTCTTGTATTTAATTTTTATTTTAAGTAATAAATCTTTGTTTGTTTTACTTAAAAGCATGAGTAGGTTACTTCTTTCTACTGGGGTGAACGTGAAACTTTTATTTTTATAATTTAGATTAATCTCCCTTAATTTATAATATATAAATTATCTTAAAACCTAACTTAATTGGATACAGTCTTTATGGCCAGTTGGACTTAATTAAATTAATTTTAACCTGACTTAATTAGATACCACATTTATGGTCGGTTGGAATTAATTAAAATATGACTTAATCAGGATACCGCCTATATGGTCGGTTGGTAATATAATGCAAATTTATATATTATAATAAGAGAGATTTCTAGATTTGAAATAATAAAAGTGGATCCTCAAACCCCATCATTTAATTTCATTGTTGTAATTTTTACCTTTTTAATTTTCAATTAGTGGCATGATGTTTGATTTATTTATGTCTTTAGTAGTCTTAGATATGTGTCGTAAATAAATATGTTGTCTATGGTTGTGATGAAAACCAATATCAATGATTTAGTAAGTTAATTTTTGTTTATTTCCTTTTGGATTATTTAAATTCATAAATTCTCGATAATATTGACTTAAATTGGAACTTCATATGCTCATTTGACGGATATTATCAACATACATGGTAACATATGAACATGGGTTGTAAGTGAAAGTTTGTAATATTCAGTGCTCTAGTTTATTGGAGGAATCATTTGAAAACGATGGAATAAAAAAATATGTGTATATAAATAATTAACCATGCTTCTACCTAGTAACCAGACATCTTGCCTCAGTAAGCAGTGATTATTCGCATCAAACGGAAAAGTCTGAGTTAATAATAATAAAGTTTCTACTTAGTAACCGGACGTCTTGTCTCAGTAAATAGTGATTGTTCGCGTCAAACGGTAGAACTTTTAGCATCTGAGATCCGAGTAATTAAGTCTGTAGGGGTGTCTTAACACCTAGTGCCCTAAAGCCAATTGATTTGGGAGTCACTGGCCCAAAGCTCGCTACAAGGATTGAAGATGTTATATTTAAAAAAAAAAATCATTGCCAAAAAGGTGTGAATCCTGATATAACTTTAGGACAAAAATATTACTTCTTTTTAACTACACTTATGAATATTATGGGCACAATGATTTGATTAATACCTTATTGGTTGTATATATGGAGAATGGTAAAAATAATCGGAGAATTTACTTATTTGGTAATTTAGAAAGAAAGAAAATAATTATTAACATAGATAAGAATTTCACTTGTTTAGTCACTAACTTGTTTATCTTTTTATTTTGTTTTGCGTGTTTAATTGTACATTTGATTGACGTTTATGGGTATCGTCACTGTAAACCCTCACGAGACTACAACTCGTCTACTAGGGACACCTAGAGGTTTAAAGGCTTGTTGCATACGCTAAATGCAACCGTGATCCCTACGAAAGTGGCTTAGATTATTTTAGTCTTAGTTATTTATTTCATTTTGTTTTGTTTGTTTTGCTCGAGGACTAGCAAAATGTTAGGTTTTGAGGTGTGATGAGCATAAAATATATCAATATTTACCGCCCATTTACTTAATATTTTGTATAGTTTCTCGAGTTTTATGAACGTTTTGATGCGTTTGTGCTTATTTTGTAGATAAATAAAGTTTCAAAACTCACTGGAATCAAATCGGGGCTAAAACGGATGAAAAATGGGCAAAATGGGAAAATTATTATTCACACGTCTTGACGAACAACATCCTCTGCATCGCGACGCGCAAGCAATAATTCAGCTACCGACATGCATCATCACTTGCGTCATCATGCGTCATCAATTGCGTCAACATTACATCATCATTGTAGCTCGCGTCGCGACGCAAAGGACATACGCGTTGCGACACGGAAGTAATAATTCAGCCGCCAATTCCTGTAGCGTGCGTCGCGACGCAGAAGGCTGTACGTGTCGCGACGCGCACTGTTTTGTGAGCCTATAAATAGAGGCCTGATTCAGAAGGAAAATCCATACTTTCTTATGGGGAATTTCCTTAGAATACTAAGAAGATAATATCTTGTTTGTTTAATTTCAGTTTTCTTGTATTTAATTTTTATTTTAAGTAATAAATCTTTGTTTGTTTTACTTAAAAGTATGAGTAGGTAACTTCTTTCTGCTGGGGTGAAGGTGAAACTTTTATTTTTATAACTTAGATTAATCTCCCTTAATTTATAATATATTAATTATCTTAAAATCTGACTTAATTGGATACCGCCTTTATGGTCGGTTGGACATAATTAAATTAATTTTAACCTGACTTAATTGGATACCGCTTTTATGGTCGGTTAGAATTAATTAAAATATGACTTAATCAGAATACCGTCTATATGGTCGGTTGGTAATATAAAATAAATTTATATATTATAATAAGAGAGATTTCTAGATTTGAAATAATAAAAGTGGATCCCTAAACCCCAGCATTTTATTTCATTGTTGTAATTTTTACCTTTTTAATTTTCAATTAGTTGCATGATGTTTTATTTATTTATGTCTTTAATACTCCTATATATGTATCGTAACTAAATACGTTGTCTAGGGTTGTGATGAAAACCAATATCAATGATTTAATAAGTTGACTTTTCTTATGTCTTGTGTAATGTTATAGTTTATTTATTAAGTCTAGTTCTTAATGCTTCTTGTTAATTGGCCACTAATAAGATTGATTAGGTAAACTTAAAATGAACTTGGAAAATGGATTTTAGGTTTAGCCGTAGACTCAATAGCTCACGATCTCACATTCACCTTAGAGATTTCCTTCCAGGATAAGAATATACATGTCGGGCGTGGGTAACTATAATTGAAACTTAAACTTAGTGAATTCAGAGTTTCTTAATTAACATAGGAATATAGTTAATTGAGTTACTTTGGATATTTGTATCTGACCATCGGAAGAGACTTTTGCATACATTCGTGTTCCAGGTTAATAAACTGACATATTACACGAGCATAAAATAATCAACTCATCTTTAGAAAGATATTGGTAGGATTCACAACCCTGGACATTTTCATATCATTGTTTAAAACTTAAAATCTACCTTAATTTTATTTAATTGTTTGTTTTAGATAAAAATCATCATCCAACCAACAATCAAATCAATTAGATATGTGTAGAAAGTTAGCTTCACAAATTAATAGCATAAGTTTTAAGTCCTCGTGGGATCGATACATTTTATACTACTTGAACGATACGTGCGCTTGCGTAATGTGAGTGATTTCACCGATCACCCTACCTGATGCATGTTTTAGTTAGTTTAATATTTATTTTTACTGGAATCATTAGTGTCTTATTATTATAATTACCTTTTATTTATTGTTAATTACGTTATTTTATATGTTGTTATATCAATTCAGTATTTTCGTGCTACGCATTACGTCCGGTCGGACTTCCAAAAAATACGGTCGGATCCTGAATATTATGTCCAGCCTATTATAGACATATTCGGTCGGCCTCTTGAGGCCAGGCCGGTCTGATGCTTGCCTAGATTCATGTCATTACTGTTTTATGAATGTTGTAATAATTTATGGATGTTTATTTATTACCTTTATAATTCATGATTGTACTTTGCGTGCTTTTAAATTACTTTGTGTGTGATTGAGGGGGCTACCTCATTCAAGCATAAAAAGTAAGAGACTATTTTGAACCCAAATGGGTTTAAGGTCGGACCTTGTGAGGGGTGTAGTGTAGCTTTAAATCATTCCCGATGTCTTATATCGGGTAGTGAATCCTTTATTCTCCGGTTAGTCCCCCGCGAGACTATTCGTACTCTCTACGGGCTACAAGCCTAAATGTATTGTGGTCGCCGATGTCATTGGCATAGTGGTAAACTCTATTTTGCTCATACACTTCATCATAGGTCATCCGAATTGTACCAGAGATAGAGATAAAATGTCAAACATTCATCGTGTATAATTCTATATGTCGCGACATATAATCACGATTCTCTACACAAATACTCGGAACAGTTCTACAGTATATCTTGGCCAAGGATTTTAGAGTATCAAGAAGTAGATGCCTAAATCTCGTACACAGGACTGACAGATCCTCTCTGAATACATCACAAGATGTCGAGAGCATCAGTCCACACCCAACAGACGGGCGGAGGCCTGATCTAAAAAAAATATTGATCTGACTGTTGTCAAAGTATGGAGGATAGCTCACATATCCACAGTGGTATCATAAGTCGAATAACCACTATGCTACTTGACTCGAGAAGATTTCTATTAACGTAGGTGTACCCTCTATTAGGAATATTCCAGTAAGTCGTTCAATGCTCATCCAATGAATCCTACATGTCTATACACAATTCTAAAAGTCTCATGGTTCACTAAGACCAACCACCAGATCATATCAAGATATATACTATATGTACTGGTCTCCGAGATTTCACTGACCGACCCTGTTAGTTAATCTCAACCATGAACTTTATTTGAGAATATACATTGTAGTGATACCTCCAGTGCCCTTCACAAACCCTGGTTGTAATGGCGTGACTACATTTCGGGTCTTTGTCTAATATATACATCACTAACTCATAGTTAGTTTCTATCTTAGCTGGATAAGACAAAATATATATACAAAAGACAAGAGAGGTTAATATAAATAAAGTAATATTATGGAAGAATATGTTTCTCGTATCCATAAATCGGTCATAAATACGATCCGAATTAGTTATCAGACTATATCAAATTATATCACGTCAAATCACACAAAATACATTCCATCAATATCAAATACAAGCCATATCATGTCACGCCATACTATATACATCGAAAGAATCTAATTCATATCAAATCAAATTCATAGCACATATCATCATATACAAATGAGATCAAATCAGGTTACAAACATAAGATCTATATGATAGTCTATACACAATAAAAAACTTACTCGGATGATCAAATACCATGTAGCAGCACTCATCGACATCTAAACCTTTTACTCTAATACCACTTCTGTAACACACCGCTAGAGGCAGGACGTTACCGGCAGAATAGAAGAATAACCCATCTCATTAAGCCTCAAACCTAACGGAAAACGGACATGACGCACCCTAAAAATTGGACAACATGTAACCCAGTCCAACACCAAAATGACCTGTAACAAACATCTGATATGCAAAAAAGACCTGCGGTTCACCCAACATTATATCAATTATCAATGTCAATACTAACGGGCTATGTACACACAATAACGCGTGTGAATCAAAATTTTTATTTACAAACATACATATACTTGTAGGCATTGTATTTTTACGCATAGTCTGTGATGAGTCTCATATGGGGACACCGTCTCAATGCTTGGAAAATTGCAAAGATGAATGCTCGAAGGGAAATGAACTCCAGGGAATACAACCAAAAGCCAATCGGACATCGCCTATGTCCAGCCTACCATCTTTCATATCTGAATACCCGGCCGAATATACCCTGAAAATCCTAAATTCGACTGGACATGATACAACCGTATTGAATAAATAGATTGTAAGTTATAAAAGTTACGGGATCTGATTATGTCCGGTCGGACATACAATTCAAATTTAATAGTCGGCCGAATTATAATTCAAAATACATGTCCAGCCGGACATGTATCGAGTTGTCATCAAGTATGCATATCTTCAGTTACTAGAGTCACGAGAATCATAATTACTGAATATTTCCTACCGCACATATATGTCAAGATGTATCTCTGACCAGATATGTGTCGAATTGTAACTGACGATAAATATGAGAGAATGAAGGATTTTGTTTCCCCATTTCCATTTCGAGACCCTTCCATTCTGCTATAAAAAATGGAGCTTTTCTCTCTTGCCTAGGGCCTGGAGATTTTACTGAAAACACCCACATTCTATAACACTGAAAATCTATAAGGAGAGAAAGAAAACAATCGTAAGAAATTCTTGGAACCCCCCTTTGAGCAAGCATCCAAGCAGCAACCTAGGTATTCAGAGACTTTCTGTTGAGCCAAACTACACGCAAATGTATGACTTTATGGCACTTTTACCTTCATTATTTTATTTTATCTTCTGCCTTACATATAATATATCAGGCCGGAGATAACTCACATCCGGCCGGACATGCGCATATCTAACCAAACTTATACTAAGTCCAGTCGTACATTAATTACATAAAAAAAATATTATCCAGCCTGGCTTCGATGTTCCTGTCGATCTATTTTCTGTTATGTCATTATTGTTATTGTTACTGTTTTAATTGTCACTATATCACTATTTTATGCATGCTTAGCTATTTCACTTTTTTTAGTTATTAAATTGCATGTGCTTATTTTAATGTTTAGGTTAGTGTTAATATGCATGTTCTCGTTTTCTATTTATTACGATTGTTATTGTAGTTAATACTGTTATTGCCCATTTATTTATTGTTTCATTATTGTTATAACTATTTATGGCTTTCACTGCATCTGTTATTATTGGTATGTGTTTCTTGTTTACGCACATGTCCGGTGGGATTTCATGTAAGTACGGCTGGACGTTTATGTCATGATGTGATGTCCTGCCTACTATGGACCCAAACCTCTCTGAGGCCAGACTCATGAAATGCACGCTTCGCTTTCCTCAATTATTATTTTGGCTATTGTTGTAACAATTTCCATTCTCATATGCTCTATTTATTTACCATAGTTTACTATTAATGTTTGCGCCATGTATGTTGTTAAAACTGTGGTTACGTGTGAAATTTGCATTATAAGATGTATAGATACCATATTTGACCGTAAATATTATATCGGTATCAGTAAGGGATCGTTTCGAACCCAAATGGGTATAAGGTCGAACCTTACGAGAGGCGTATTACGATCTTAAATCATTTCCAGTGTCTCATATTGGGTGGCGACTCCTTTATTCACCGATTAGTCCCCCTGTGGGGTTATTCATACTCTCTACGGGCTGCGAGCCCAATAGTATAGTGATTGCTGACGTCATAGGCATAACGGTAAACCCTGATTTGCTCCTACAATATCATTGTACATTACACAATAAAAAACATAAACAACATAATTCCTAAACTCTTATGATATCCCCAGGACTCTAGAGCGGTGACTGCAGCCTGGATATTTCGTCGTCTTAAGCATGACTTTCCAAAACTTGAATGGCTGACCGATCTGGTTGTAAACCTGCTAATCTAACAAACTGATTTTGTGTGAGCTAAAAGCTAGTAAGTAACCATCCTCATACCAAGCATGAAAAAAGCATACAAATCAAACATACATTAACATTATCAACTGAACATATATAAGATATCATATAATTACGAATTCAGGATCTTTATGCAAACTGTTTTATCCTCTTTCTAATAATCCTTCAAACTTCTTATTATGTTTTATCCTTTATATACCTAAGGTTCTTCAAATGTACTCACATATACCGACCTAGAGTCTTATCATATAAGGCGTACAAGGCATAAATACAAAACTTAAGTAAAACATGTAATCGAAAGTTTTACTATCCAAATCATTTAAATTCTTTTATCTTATAACATGGGCAAGATGTTTATGAAATATTTTCACTCGAAAATTTTTGTAATCTTTTATTTCTCATAATTCCAGTATTAATATCTATACGAAAAACGCTACGAATGTTTGATTTCCAAGTCCAAAATATACTTATAAAGTTCAGAAAACATAGATTTATACCGATCTTTAAATCTTTTACACACTAATCTTACATAACCAAATATCATATACATCTATATACCTTTACGAATTCTGAAAACATAACTTCTATTGATCCTCATCATTAACTTAATCATCACGTATTTCTGAAAAACACTGTCAATACCAGTACTTACATATATACATATCCAAACTCAAAAACCTAGCCTATAAAAATTTCCAAATCTTCTTCCTAACTACACACCATAATCATCAGAAGCAAACTGGTTATACACACACATGTCTATCACGAATATTGCAAATTCAATCTCAACCACACAACATAAACATAAAACATAAACAAAACACTCATTATCAGAAGCGGAAACACATCACGGACCCTTTATAGACATGTCACATTCTATATTAAGTACGGAAAGCACATTACAAATTCCTTACAGTCATCTCATACATTATCAGAAATCAGAACACACGATAATCGTTTTCAAAATCCAACTTATACAAAAATAAATCTTTTTAAGATCAGAAAATTTCCCAAAACCAGAATCATTAAACTATTCAGAAGTCCATTACTCGAGTCGCGTGTAAAGGCCAGGCAATGTCCAAATAGGAGAGGATAGTGGGCCAGTCATTTTCTGATTGTTAGGATCCAGAACAAGCACCACATAGGTTTTTTTAAAAAAAATTAAAACTGTCAACAGATTCCATGACGGAAACATATCATCAAGCGCCTCGATGGAAATATATGAATGATTATAGAACTAAAAAACAAGAATCAAGCGTCGTGGCGCGGAAACGTATCATCATAATATAGTCAAAAATGAGATATCCAAATCATTTTGTCAAAATATTTTTAAAGTAAAAAATCAAAGTATCAAGATATAAAGTAATAGTGTCGTAAGAATCAGAAAACATAAGTATCCACAAGATATCGTAAAACTGATCTTTTGTGATCAAAATCAAATTTCAAAACCCAAGTATCACAAAAATCATTACAGACGTCCAATGCTGAATCGTTCGCATTGACCGAACATTGTCCGAAACATGACCATGTCGATAAAAGGTAACAGAACAGTCGTAGTTAGATAGGCAAATCCCCATAAAATAGAGAATGTACAATGTAGCGAAATCATTTCATATCAAAAGTGGAGTCAAAATATTTTGTTTGTTTGGGAAAAACTTTTCAAAAATCGCATGCAGATCACTTATTCCAAAAGACACACAATCAATGGCATCCATTCACATGTCAGGTACATAACAAAACACATATTTATCCATCATCGTTTGACAAGAAGCTCACAGGAAGGCACATCATACAACACATTTCATAGTCATCAAGCTTTGTCGAATAACTCGTACATCGGAATACATTGTCACCATATTATATACATATCAATGACATACTTCTAACTTAATATACATATATATGTACATTTATATCCATAATATAAGTTTATGCGAGGTTGAACCAAACCACCCAAACTTGTGGCTTTAACCAACTCGTGGTGGTTTGGTTAACTTAAACTATACATATTTTATATATATTCATATACATATGCACACATATACCTCATATGGAACAATCATTCAAATAATTAACTAGACTTCAAGTGTCCATCGCATGAAATACTTACATGGTCTCATGAACACTCAATGTCTACGTCAAATTAAGATTCTGATGGCAAATATGGACTCCCAACACCCCCATAAACGCGCTAGTGTGGTTGAAATTTCATTTGGAGTTGCTGAGCCATATGGGCTCAACATGCAGTTCGTTTTTGCCTCATTTTGCATGCCATCAAGCACATATTGGAGAATCGTGGATCGAAGAAACGAAGCGGGATCGGAACAATTACTGTCGTGAATTCACCAAGTACGTGGGCTCCACCCAAGGTGAGTGAGATGACTTACCACCCACTATCGGAAACGTCTCGACGAGACATTTCTGATGGTGGTGGCACGCCCTGGAGACGGCGGTCGGAAGGCCATCCGTCGCTCGTTCTCCATTTCTCTCTCCTCTTTCTCTCTTCCCAATATTTTTGATCTGGTTATGCCTTTTTGTAATTTTTGAAAATTCAACCCTTTTAATAGATAATTTTTCAAAAATCATGAATTGACCCCCCCGAAATTTACATTTTGGCCCAGTGTAGGGCAATTTTATAAATTACCATTTTTGAGGCTATTTTGATGTGAATTTCAAAAAGTGTTCAACACGAAAGTTGTTCGTCTAAGAAAAGTCTGATGGTTTAAAAATCACCTCAATCGAAGTTTAATTGCTATTTTTATAGTCAAAATAATAAACTTTCTATGTATATAAAAATCACGTACCCAATTATTTCGAATTTCACAATTTTCAATGCAACAAAATTCTACTATAAGATATTCCAACACATATTACAATACTCGGATTCTTATTCTTTAATATCGTCTCATTCTGAGATCCAAACCAATAAGAAATTACAATTTTTTGAAAATTTATAAAATTAAGAAGAATCTAAACTTTAAAATGTTAAGAAAAATTAGAAAACGATTGTTTTCGGTTAATTTTGAAAAACCCAAAAAATCAATAACTCAATTGGCGAAGCTTGGTGGCTCTTCAAAAAGCATAGGAGAAAATGTCCCAGCGCCTAAGTTATCAACTTAACAGAATAAATTGCGCCTAGCATAAACACCGTACCTAAGCAACGCTGACCACCACGTTTTAAAAAAGTGTACTGTCGATATGTCTAATCGCACCAAAATAAACACGACGCCAAAAAATTTCTCCAACCCAACACCTATTATGTCAAAATGATGCTAGATTGGTTCTCATACCCACTACCAGGCACCAAAATGACGCTATCATATTATTTTTTACTTTTACCCCCTCCAATTTTATATAATTATATTATGCTATTATATCATTTAAGTTATATACAATTATATCTTTATTTAATTACAATTATATCATATTTAATCTATTATGTTTCAATTGTATTCCATTTATTAGTTAATGAATTTATTAAATATATATTTATTAAGGGTAATTATTATTATATTAATAAAGTAAAAAATAAAATAATTATTAATGTAATGTTTGCTTAAATCTTTAATAAATGTATTATTTTAATTAATTTATTTTAAATAATAAATATTTTACATTATTATTATATTAATTAAGGGGTAAAATAATAATTATTTATGGATAATAAAATATAATAAAATATTATTATGGGTGTAATGATAATTATTGATAATTAATAAATAAGTAATATATAAAAAATATTGTAAGAATTTTTTTGTAATGTAATATTTATTTAGTGTAATAAATTAGAAATGAAAATAATTTTTTTTTGTAATGTGATATAAAAATTGCACCAAAACGAAGTAGCCCTCAACAACGCTAACCACCACGTTTTAGAAAATTGTACCGTCCTGCTAGTGGCGGCAAAATCAATTCATTCTCATCCATTTTCTAGTTCTCTCACTCAGCTCATATGTATATAACTCAAATTTATAATGTGAGATAGTTTATTTTGATTTTCTTGTTTGTTCACATTAATCGAAATGGAAGAATCAACAGCACCACACTGTAACCTAGGGATCTTAGAGACACTCACCGGCGAATCAATTCAGGAAATTATCGAAAGCTACAACGGTTTTCTTGCCGCAACAAATTCTCTCCTAAACGGCGCCGGAGATCTCTCTGTAGGAAAAGAGTTCGTCTCTCACGTGCGCTCTCTCTGCAAGCACGGCCTCCAATCTCTCGCTCGCGACCACTTTCTCCGCTCTCTTGAGGTATTCAGTGCCAATCAATCACCACATTCGCTTCTGTAATCGTGATTTATTTTTATTTTTTTAAAAAAAAAATTGTTAGCTTAATAATATTAGTTGTACGGAACCTTTTTGCTGAAATGAATAATTTGTTAATTAACAAATAGGTTCGTTCAAGATTCAATGCACGGATACTGTTGATTCTAGGGTTTTGGATTTTTTTTTTAAAGTTAATTTGTGTGTTATGTGTTGAATATGTGACAGGAAACTTTTGAGAAAATCGGCGTGTCAAAATTTTGGCGGCATTTTGATGCCTACCGCAAAATTGCCGTTCAAGAGAAGAATAAACCGCTTGTATGCAATGTTTATCTGTTTAAAGATTGTTATTACTTGTTTCTTTTACTTAACGGAGTAGTTTAATTGTCATATATTGCATATATTGAATGCAGATTTATGGTGATGAGGTTCATGAAGTGTTATGTACAGCTTTAGAAGAGATATCTATGGAGATACAATATCAGGAAAAGTGCTTGTCTATGCTTGCTCATGCTATAGAGTCGCCTAAGGAAGATTCATTAGTGGGGAAACGGGATTCAGAAGTACATCTTTTTGCGAAATTTCAATTAATGGTATCTTCGGTTCTTATGGCTAGCCTTCCTCCACATTTTCCTGGTATGTTTATCTCAAATTGTTAGTTGTGTTGTGTAACTATGCTTGAGAGTTTTGTTTTAATTTGTTAGCTATAGTGTTTTGTACCATGTTCTTGTAATGAAAACGTAATTTACATGTCTTACGATGTTCTCAGAGATGCTGTACTGGTATTTCAAGGGAAGGCTGGAGGAGTTAAGTACAATTATGGATGGTGAGTTAGAGGATGAAAATGAATCCCTCGTAAACGATGACATGGATATAGATGAAAAGGGAAAACAAAGAATTGGCCAAATGGATATTGATGAATCCTATAAACATGGGAAAATTTCAGAGAAGAGTAAACTGGTGAAATACATTGGGAAGGTTGTCCATGATCTTCGAACTCTTGGATTTACATCTATGACTGAAAATGCCTATGCTTCTGCCATATTTTCGCTTTTGAAGGTGGGCATAAATTTTATCATGCAATAGATGTTCAATGAATCTTGTTATTTTGGACAAAGTTTCTTTCTCCTTTTTGTACTAATGTTGTTTATTATTGCTTTATTTTATGTTGATCTACAATAATTACTAAAACTATTAATTGTCGTACTAGATTCAAACTTACTTGCCTCTTTTTGCTCGAATTTAAGGTTTCATTTTGCTAATAGCACGTTTTCCTGTTGAATGGCAGGCTAAAGTATATGATCTGGCTGGCGATGATTACAGGAGTTCTGTTTTGGAGTCCATTAAATCATGGATACAGGTTGCTTTTAGCTTGAAATAGATTTCCCTCTCTTGTAACTGTATAGTTGTGTGTATTAACTGTGTCACCTTTACAGTACTGTGGACACTGTAAATTTGAACAAAAACACAGTTGGCCTTTCAAATAATTAATTTAAAAATCTCTGGTGTAGCACCTTATTTGATAAACATTTTCCACATGTAGGGGATGATGTTACCAAAATGATTAAGCTCTTATGAAGGTATTAGTAAGGGCATATGGTTTGATTGGCCAACGATGGCTAGTATTGTGCCATATGTTTTATGTTGCTTTGATTTCTTCCTGTTCCTTGTTTAATCTTGTTCATAATTTTTGTAAATTCCAAAGATTTATAGTGTTTATGCCTATGATTGTTTTTATATGTTGAGAATTATATAACAGTTATTTATTCAGTGGTTTGCCTACTTTCTTAATATTCTGGGGGATCTTCTATAATCGAGTGCATACATAGTTTCTTATTCTTGACGATGTGTTGCACAGGCTGTACCTCTTCAGTTTTTGAATGCACTTCTTGCTTATCTTGGTGAATCTGAGAGTTATCATAGTCCTACAGCTGGCCTCAAGTCACCTTTAGCCTCACAGCAATGGTGCTCTCCTGGAATACATACTCCCTCGGAAGGACTTGTTAGATGGCGATTGCGGCTAGAGTATTTTGCCTATGAAACATTGCAAGACTTAAGGATAGGAAAACTATTTGAGATTATTGTGGATTATCCTGAGAGGTAATTGTAAATATTTGTGATATCAATGCAAGACTGGTATTACTGGAAAATGCACAATTAATGCATCAAAATTATCTTTTGGATCCTGTAGCTCTCCTGCAATTGAGGACTTAAAGCAGTGTCTTGAATATACTGGTCAACATTCTAAATTGGTTGAGTCTTTTATATCGGCACTAAAGTATCGTTTGCTCACTGCCGGTGCCTCAACCAATGATATACTGCATCAATATGTTTCAACTATTAAAGCACTTCGGACAATCGACCCAACTGGTGTTTTTCTTGAAGCAGTTGGTGAACCAATAAGGGACTATCTAAGGGGAAGGAAGGATACCATAAAATGCATTGTGACCATGCTTACTGACGGAACTGGTGGAAATCCAAATGGATCTGGAAGTACTGGGGATAGTCTTCTTGAAGAATTAAATAGAGATGAAGAAAATCAGGAGAATATTGGTGTTGATGATGATTTCAGCAATGATGACAAGCAAGCATGGATTAATGCTGCGTGGTACGTGTTTTTTAATAATGATTTTTTTATAAATATATATTCTGCCATTAGGATTTCTATGAATTATGTAGTCAGTTTTGATATGTTTCTCTGCATGAGTTCTGACCTTTCAGCTGGGAGCCTGACCCTGTGGAGGCTGACCCTTTGAAGGGTAGTCGAAATCGAAGGAAGGTGGACATACTTGGCATGATTGTTGGCATAATTGGTTCAAAGGACCAACTTGTCAATGAATATCGTGTTATGTTGGCAGAAAAGCTTCTGAATAAGTCTGATTATGAAATTGACTCAGAAATACGCACTTTGGAACTTCTTAAGGCAAGTGTTTTGGATATCGTGATTTCTAGCATTTCTCTCTTCATTTGTGTTTCGATGAATTGCACTCTTTTACAGTGTTCTAAAACGCCCTAGGCGCTAGTCGGGCGGCGACCCAGCGCCTAGAGCCTAGGGCGCCTAGGCGGGGCCTAGGCAATTAGTCGGCAAACAGTTAAAAATCTAATATTTTCCAACATCATAATCATAAATAATCCAAATTATATAAATTCAATCAAAATGTAATAAAACATAAAACCATGAATCAAACTCAATTAACCATATAATGATATAAAATATCATTTAACTAAGTTCATGTCCATCATCC
The DNA here is from genome assembly GCA_019454045.1 of Zanthoxylum bungeanum. Taxonomy (NCBI): domain Eukaryota; kingdom Viridiplantae; phylum Streptophyta; class Magnoliopsida; order Sapindales; family Rutaceae; genus Zanthoxylum; species Zanthoxylum bungeanum. The sequence goes on from SKCR01050006.1 coordinate 18,536, forward strand.
TTTAACAAAGTTAAATATAACTAAATATCTATTTCTTCTTCAAATAAACACTCAAATGTCAAAATAAAAATAAATTAAATACTTATTATAGTTACTATTTAGGGTAATAAGATTTTAGGTCAAATAACAAAATAAATATAATAAGAAAATGGAACAGTATTGGGCTAATATAGAAAACCCCACAAATATGGTTAGAAAGAAAACATAAATCATTTCCATAGCAAACCCACAAAAGCATTAATACTAATAATCTTTGCAGAGAACACTGGCTCCCAACAACAAAAAATCCAAAAATTTCCATCCAATAAACCCTAAAACAACCGACTTCCTTTAACAGTGAATCACAGAGTCAGCCAAACAATACACCCATATGAGGAAAAAAATTTAAATTTTACAACCGCATTGAACAAAACACAAACAAAAATGCAAGCTTTAAGAACCGACACTTGCTCAAATACAAAAGAGGGGAGGAAAAAAAATAATTTGTTTACCTTTATAAAGTTGGAAAGCAGAGGCGCAATGAGAGAAAGGAGGGCACGCTGGATTGAGTGGAAAAAAAAACGCAAAGTGAAGTGTGAAGAAGAAGAAGACGCGGCTGGGGCGCTGGGCAGAGATGAAATGAAGAAGAAATGAAGAATACTGAAAAATATCAAAAAATGAAAAAAAAAAAAAAAAAAAAAAAAAGCCTTTTCGCGTGATTTTTTTTTTAACCTATCCCCCAAAACGACGACGTTTTGGGGGTATTATTAGTCCCCCAAAACGTCGTCGTTTTGGGGGATAAATAATACACCCAAAACGCGTCGTTTTGGGGGTATTATTAACCTCCAAAACGACGACGTTTTGGAGCGGGGCTGCAAAAAAAAAACAGTGCCGAGTCTCGGCGCCTACGCGTCGAGACTTGGCGCGTACGCGGCCGATTGCCGGTGAAATCGGCGCCTTCACGCCAACGACTGCATCGCGCGCCTACCTCCACCGATTCGGTGGTAATTGCTACGGCTGGGCCGCGACTAGAGAAAACGCGTCGCCTAGGCGCGCCTAGGTGGCGCATTTTCGAACACTGCTCTTTTAGTGTTATTTTGATAATATCTTTCCTGGACACCTGAAAGTGCACTGATATTTTTGACTACCCTGTCACTTTCCAGATACATTTTGGAGAGAGTAGCATGCAGAAGTGTGAAATTATGCTTAATGATTTGATTGATTCAAAGAGGACAAATGCGAATATCAAAGCAACAATTACTAAGCAATCTGAAGCTGGTATGCATTTAATATTTTAAACTTTCTGTCCCTATCTTGGGGCATTGGGGCTAGTCTTGCAATCCTTTCTTTAATAAAACAATAAAAAAGGAACATATCATTTTTTTGAAACTTTTTGGTGAATGTATTCTTTAGGTTCTGAGCTAGGGGAGAAAGGGGTATCTCTGGATATGCTTGATGCTACAATCATATCATCAAACTTCTGGCCTCCAATGCAGGTGTGGAGAATAATTTTTCATATAATGATATCAATAATATTTTTAACTAGTAGGCTGAAATCAAGCTTGAAAATTTTCTAATAATGGAAAAAAGATGGAAGTAGCAGGAAAATTTATGTGCTTTTTGTTTTTAATCATTTTTTCCTGTGTGGCTGAGACTTTGGGTGGGGGGAAGGGGAATAAATATTTGTACATTTGACATTTCTTATATTAGCTGAGTTTTGACTTCTGGTGGGGGATAGGGGAATGAATATTTGTACATTTGATTGTTCTTATATTAGTCCTTGTCTTTCTTCGACACTTAAAAATGAATCTACTCCATTTTAGCTCATATCAGTTCAGCATGTAGTCATCCGTGATTTATTTTGTATTTCCTGGTTGATTCTTCCCATAGCAGTACCTTCTATTATTTTCTTTGAAAAAAAATCTCAATGTAGCTGACCTTGAGGAGAATTCCAGGATGAGGCTCTTATTGTACCTGGACAAGTTGACCAGCTGCTTTCTGATTATGCAAAAAGATTTAATAAAATCAAGACCCCCCGTAAGCTACTTTGGAAGAAAAATCTCGGTACAGTAAAGGTTGGGTTCTGGCGTAATCATGTGATGTCGAATGGTTCATATTTCTCAATATGAATGTCTACTTTATTTGCTTTCTGTGTCATTCAAATTTGGAAGAGAATTGCTCTTAATTTTCCTCAGTTTATTTGTCTTGCATCATGCAAATAACAACACTTTACGTGGGAATGCTGTTGTAGTTGGAGTTGCAGTTTGATGATAGAGTGATGCAGTTCATGGTGGCTCCCATACATGCTGCAATTATTATGCAATTTCAGGACCAAACAAGGTAACTTGAGGAGTTATCTGGTTATATTCTATACTCCTTAATGATAGTATAACAATTTTATTTTTCTAATTTCAGTTGGACCTCTAAGAATCTTGCTGCTGCTGTTGGGGTACCAGTGGATGCACTGAGTCGGAGGATAAACTTTTGGATAAGCAAGGTTTGTGGAAGAAGCTTTTACTATATTTCATGATTTTATTTCTGCACACAGACAAACCCAACCAAATGAATTATTTGACTTCACTAAGAAAAGCTTTACTAGTGTACTGAGAAAAATTTAGTAACAAGTAAAATTTTCTTCATTCTCCATGATTTCTGCACGAGTTCTGGGTACTGATCTTCATCTTTTATTGTTGATCTATGAAATGCATAAAATATGTAATTATCCGCAATGATACAAGTTGAACTATCTCTATCTTTGCTATAACTGGATAGGAACGCCATTAGTACCAAATTTAAAATGTAATCTAAGAAAAATTTCAAGGATTATATGTAAAGCTAATACTCTGGTCTTACACTCAGGGAATCCTTAAAGAATCAATGGGGACAGACTCTAATGATCACCTTTATTCTCTTGTGGAAGGCATGGTTGACAGTAGTAAAAATGGCGGTAATACTGGGAGTTGTGAGGAGTTGCTGGTAGGTGATGAGGAGGGAGAGAGATCTGTTGCCTCAGTTGAGGATCAAATACGTAATGAAATGACTGTATATGAGGTAGGGAATGTGATGCAATTATTCTTTTTATACTGTTATGTTGGTTGTGGATGGTTGTGGTACTATTCTCAGTAGCCCATTAGACAATTCTGTTGATCGTCCGCTTTCAACTATAGCCCTTTATCTGTCGGGTCTGGCTCTGCCTACACCAATCACCATCCCCTGTTTTAGCGCTACCTTAGTTGTGAGCCTATTGCCTCTGAGCACAAAATAAGAAACATTGAGAACAAAGATGATCATGCAGGTGTAATTGTGCATGAATTTAAATTTTTCCATTTGGCTCTCCTTGTCAAGCTAAGTGACATTTGTTTTGTTGTAGAAATTTATCTTGGGAATGCTCACAAATTTTGGTAGCATGGCGTTAGATCGAATCCATAACACACTCAAGGTAAGAATGGTTTTAACATGCCCCTAAACTTAAATTTAACCAAAAATAGCTTGATTTTGTTGATAAATTACGAGTTACCGTCTATTTCTGCAGATATTTTGTGTAGCTGATCCTCCTTACGATAAATCACTCCAACAACTACAAAGCTTTTTATCTGGACTAGTTGCCGAAGAGAAATTGGAACTCAGAGACGGCATGTACTTTCTGAAGAAGTAATCAAGTAAATGAATGGTGTATCACATCCAAGAAGTCCAAAACTAATGAGCAAAGAGCCCTGGTGAGTTTCTCTTTCAAAGCTTTGGATGTAGTTTCCAATTTTCTCTCTTTTTATTGCATGAGATATCACGGCATTGGTGCTTATAAGAAATCTTTTGATTGTGTGAATGTGTGAGGAAGAGATGGCTTCAAGTGACTATTTGAGTTTCTGCTTTCCGGTTACTGGAATTGTTGATTATAGTGCATGGAATGCTTTCATTATCCTGTTCGGGCCACGATAGACACGTGGATAACACTCCATATGGGGTTCTCAAGCACATATTTAGGATTAAATTATTGAATTCCAAAAGAATGGTCTGCTTTGTGGTACTGAATCTTGCACTAATACGTCGAGGGGAAAAAAGGATTGAAACTCAGTTATAATGTACAATTATTATGTCGTGTGTATTGGGCTTGGTCAACCTGCAATCCTTGTGTATTAATAATTTTTATTTTAATTTTTCTAGTAGTTAATTTTTTAATTAATATGATTTATTTATATAATCATTTTTACCTTTTTCTTATATTTGTGTTTATTTATTTCGAATGTAAATTATTGAATAATTTTTTTTATTTTTTTATTTTTTTGAAGTTCATCAGCACCTGAATCATCCTTCCACAACAAATCAACCGGTCTTCTTTTCTCTCATATGTACTTCAGCTTCAACCAAACAAAACCACGCAAAGTTTTTTTTCATAAAACTGAAAAATCATTATTTCATTAAGTTCAATAATAACTGATGGAAAATCTTGAATCTCGATTATGATATGAGATTCGAGATGATGATTTATCTCGATTAATAAATTGGATTGAAATTTATGATGATTTTTTATTATTTAATCAAAATTGGTAAATCCCGGCATGACCCGGCCGATTGTGAGCCATACTCAATAACTCAGCTTCAGCTCTACTCAATAATTCAGCTTCTAAGTTCTAAGTTATAACCACCAAAGAATAATCTTTTTGAAATTCGGTCACGAGATCATAATAAGTTTCAATAGGAAATTTCTGAAAATTCAAAATGTTGCCCAGATATAAAAAAATCTCGGTTAATAACTTATAACATATGGGTAACGAGGAATGAATAAAGTAATACAATTACATGATTCCGGCATAGCCGTTGCTGTTAAAGAGAATATTACAGCCTAGAAAGGGTAAAATTAGATGAGAGAAATATGACCGTTACAAAACCCCAAATTTAAATCTACGCTGAAAGAAACACAGACACCAACAGTCAAAATAGAAAAGAGAAGAATCTTACACTCACCGGTCACCACCATCCAAATTCAAACATGATAGAAGATCAAGATGAACAGAAACAGCTTGAAACAACCGAAGAGCTGATGCAACAGCTGAGATCAAAAGCTACTGAGCTGTTCTTAAGAGAAGAATGGCGAGAATCCGTACAAGTATACACTCAGTTCATCGATCTTTGCCAGAACCAAATCATAGAAAAGAAGCAGGGGGAAGCAAGCGAACTCTCCAAGCTCAACAAATCCCTCTGCTTGGCTCTATCAAACAGAGCAGATGCACGATCAAGGTTGCGAGATTTCAATGAAGCATTGCAAGATTGTGAACAAGCGTTGAAAATTGAGAGTACCCATTTCAAGGCTCTTCTCTGTAAAGGTAAGACTTTGCTTAGTTTGAATAGATATTCAATGGCTTTGGATTGCTTCAAAGAAACTTTATTTGAGGCTCAGGCTAGTGGAAATCTTGATATTGTAAATGGGTTCTTGGAAAAATGCAAGAAACTTGAGTATCAATCAAGAACTGGTACTTTGGATCTCTCAGATTGGATCCTAAATGGGTTTCGTGGGAAGTCTCCAGAATTGGCCGAGTACATTGGTGCTGTGCAAATTAGCAAGTCTGAGATCAGTGGACGAGGCTTATTTGCAACAAAGAATGTTGAGGCTGGGACTTTACTTTTAGTCACTAAAGCAATTGCTACAGAGAGAGGTATATTGTCAGGTGAAGATTCAAGTGAGAATAAGCAATTGGTCATGTGGAAGAATTTCATTGATAAAGTTATGGAGTCAATTTCAAAATGTCGAAGGACTCACAACTTGATTAGTACATTATCTAGTGGTGATAATGAGGATGAGCTTGAGGTTCCTGACATAACTGTTTTTAGGCCTGAGGAAGAAGATGATAGTAGGTACTCAAATGAGAAGCTTGATATGGGCAAGATTTTGAGTATCTTGGATGTGAATTCTCTTGTTGAGGATGCAGTTTCAGCAAAAGTTTTGGGGAAGAATAAAGGTCTTTATGGTGTTGGGTTATGGCTACTTGCTTCATTCATCAACCATTCTTGTAGTCCTAACGCAAGACGCATACATGTAGGAGATTACATCATAGTTCATGCTTCAAGGGATGTTAGGGCTGGTGAAGAAATCACCTTTGCCTACTTTGACATGTTTTCGCCACTGGAGAAACGCAAGGAAATGTCAAAAACATGGGGGTTTCATTGCAATTGTAAGAGGTGCAAGTATGAGGTAGGAATGAGTTCAAAGCAAGAGTTGAGTGAGATTGAGATTGTACTTGAAAGAGGCTTAGATGCAGGCAATGTAGTTTATAGGTTAGAGGAAAACATGAAGAGATGGATTGTGAGAGGGAAAGAGAAAGGCTATTTAAGGGCATCATTTTGGAGTGCATATGCTGAGACTTATGGTTCTGAGAGGCTGATGAAGAGGTGGGGAAGGCGGATTCCGGCAACAGAAGCAGTGGTGGATAGTGTTTTGGAAGCCGTTGGCAATGATGAGAGACTGCTGAAGGTTTTGATAGGAGAATTGAAGAGAAATGGTTGTGGGGTGCTGGAGATGGAGAGACAAATGAAATTAGGAAGAGGTCTCTATGGAAAAGTGGTGAAAAAACAAGCATTGAAATCTCTTCTTGAGATGGGCATTTGTGATCAAAGCCAATTAAGCTATCAGTAATTGGATATATTTTGCATTATCTGATTCTTTCCCTTGTGATACGTTCCCCCAGTCGATGTAAACAGAAATCATCTGTTTCTTGTCAAATTTGCAAGATTTGGTTTGTGAGAAGATTTATACAAAGACTAATTTTAACTTCTGTATATAGACCTTTGTTATGATTTCCATCTTATTGAGGATCCACATCAAACTGTTTCATTGTCCTTCACAGCTCCAGTAAAATTCCTTATAGCTGTCACAATTACCCCCACCTCTTATTAATTTTTTATTTTATTTTTAACTAACAGGAACCGCGCTTTGTGCAGGTAAAACTCAATTTTAATTAATAGAGACGCCACATGTTCGGTAGAAAAATTTTAGTGACCCAAAACAAGGGTGTCAAAAACTCCTATACACTTGCAAAATCTACTTTTCAGTTGATAAAATATGATAATATCTTGAATATTATGTGCAAGTAAAATCATTTTGGCACATGTACACTTCTTTTTGGTTATAGTTTGACCCTGTAAAATTGAAAATTGAAATCCTAACTCCACCTTACCGAAGCATATTCAAATTTATCCGCCTAGAATTTCACATTAATAGGGAGAGCCATAACAGTCAAAAACAATTTCTTCACCTTTTTCTGCCTACTCCACAAGATCTACGTTCATTACATTCAATGATCACATTTATTTCTTTTTCATAGGAATAAGGAACTATGATAGGCGACCAACGAACCCAAAAATATCCCGGACCAGACCTCAGATGTCGGACATTCTCACTAGCTTATTATAAAGGATGCGGTCATCGCGTCCAATGTTGATCTCTAGCAGTTCACTGTGCACAAGTTCCTGGTTCAAAAGAATTGGGATATAAGCTTTCAAAAGTTGAAAATAGAAGAAAATGGAGGAAAGAGCTTCCAATTCTCACCTTGACATCCCGGTGGGAGAGAAATTTCCCCAAGTTGTGTATGATCAACCTCAAATCTTCAACCTCAAAAGGCAACAGATAGTTCTGGCAACTCTTTTTAACAATATTTTGCAGAATAATATGAACATAAGATTTTACTCACCCTAACATAGCCAACTTGATTTTGGTCGAAGAATCTGAAAGCCTGCATTGGATGAGAAATGTTATCACATGAAGGATAATGAAATTATCTTGAATGTTTCATCATAAAAGGACATATGGATAGGACTGGAAAGTTTCAGGAAAATACCTGTAACAATTCCTTATCAACAACCTCTTTACCCTGCCTCCACCTCTCTCTTCCCTTTTTCTCCCACATCTACATCAGACTTGTGTTTTGCCTCTGCAGCTTCCGTACTAGTTCTCTCAATAGATTCATTTGCTTTGACCTTTTCATTCCCCGACTCTTTCCCAGGCTGAGCATTTGCATCAGTTTTGCTCTCTTCTTCGTCCTTCTGTTTTAAATTTGTTTACCAAAGGCATATAAACAGTGTTCAAAGATTTCCAATATTACTGACCATGTCTAAATAACTAAAATAAGTACACTGACCAACCAAATATTAATTAATCAAAGTCCATTTAATTTAAATAACTTCTGTCAAGGTGAAGAGATTTTGAAAAGAAAATTGATATAATTAGAAAGTACACCAGGTGTGGAACTCTTTTCCAGGAGAATATCCATCTCAGTAATTCATTATTTTTCATTAATAGAAAAATTAGCTAATAAACTAGCATACCCGGGGGATGTTCCTACCTCATTAGAAGGGATTGGTTGAGAACTTGCATCCCCCATTTCTTCATCCTCCTCGGGCTCTTCCTCAGGATCTTCATCCTTTGTTTCCACATTTAGCTTTGACTCATCCTTTTCCTCTTCTACCTTTGCCTCATTGACATGGTCAACTGAAGCGTCTTCCTTGACCACACTTTTTTTTATCATCTGGTTGTTTGTGCTCATCAGTCTTTGAATGCTTTGGCAATTTTCTGTCCCTTTCCTTCTTTAGGACTTCACTCAGCAGCCTCTTACGTTCATTCAGTTTAGTCCGAAATTTTATGCGAAGTCTCTACACAGAACAAGTACATTAACAAAGATGCAAATCAGACAGAAATCAAATGATATACGACTATAAGGATCAGGTCAAAACCCACCTGCAGAAATGCTAAAAGACGACATCCCATTTGATACTGAAGCATTTCATACAGCGTTTCCGCAAATAATGAAAGCTGAAAGAGCAGTACGAACACGGTTGGCGTGAGAAAACAAGCTTCAAGTACTGTGACTAAATGGGAGTCACTGAAATATGCCAAGCACAAAGTTGAAAAGAGAACCTCAAAAGATGATTCTTCAATGTCCTTGTCAGTATAGTCCAAAAGTGAATCCAATAAGAGTGACAAAGAACGCAACTACAGGGAGGAGTTGGATTGCCCAATTAGACAATAGGGTACCTGCAAGTATATAATAAGAAAATAACATGCGAAATTTATTGAACTTTCAATATATGGTATGATGGTTTTCAGGCTACGGTCTACCTACTTTACAATCCTTGTTCCATTTCGTTTGTAGAATCAATCCAGGGTGCCGAGGAGGTTCTTCCGGCTTTCTCTTTTCCTTCACTTATTTATTTGAACTACTTCTAGACTCACCTTTTCCATCTTTATCATTCCTTGGCTTTTCATCTTTTGATTTTGCTCCATCATTAGAATTTCCCCTTTTGCCAATAGAAGTATCCTTCAGAGAAGCTTTTTCCTTGGCAGTCTTGGTCACTATATCAGCTCCTGTTCCATCTTTCTTACCCTCCTTTTCATCCTTGGTTTCATTTTTACTTGAAATAGCCGCACTATCTAGCTCCTGCACCCCTGACGTTGTAGATTTCATTTCAGGACTTGTTTTCTTTTCAGTGTCAGCCGTTTTCGTCCCCGCATCATCAGTTTTATTCTCTGGCAGAAATAAGCTTTTCTGATCCTCATTGCCATATCTTTGTGTCAAAAACTGCATCATTAGTCTTTCCAGAAACTTTTCTTTTCAACACCCTCTTAATTATTTTCTTTTTAATATTTGTTTTCACACCAGTCTCTTGCGTAGCTGCAGTGCTGCTGGGAACTAAATCATCATTTGGTTTATCATCAGCCTGGTCTATTTCCTCAGATTTCACCTGAAGCTGAATGCCTTTGCTGTCATTTTGAGGTGTTCTCCTCTGGAGCTTTGTTGGAAACCTTCTTCCTACTGAAAGTCTTAACTCTAACAGGCTCAGATAAAGGTTCTTCCTGTTGATCTGAGACCTCTGTGTTGTGATTCTCTGATCACTTTAGAGTGTTTTTGAGGAAAAACCGAATTGAATTTCTATTACTACAATAATAGATACAAAATGTTTAAACTTTACAATTATACAAAAAACCTCACACACAACACTCTCAAGCTCTCTCCATGGTGCTTACACTCATTTGGGGTTGCCTATAAACTGATTTCAAGCTTCAATTTATAGGGCAAAAACGTGTGCAACAGTGCACACGTTTTTGCCAACTCAAAACCTTAAAAACATGGCAATCACCACCTAAAGTTGTTTTGTTTGATTGCTCCATTTTCAACACCACCTAAAGTTGGCTTGGAGGCTTCTACATTAGTCTTCAAAGGTTGGTTAGGTTGTTGATGCTTGCTGGAATGCATGACTCATGCATGCTGGTTCCTACAATTCTCCCCCTCCAGCTGCATCCGAAACAATCGTCATTTGAAAGCTATCCCGGCTATGTCTCTGCACAGCTCTAGCTTGTCCTGATCATTGTTCCTTTGTTGACATGTAAGTTGTGTCTCTGCACAGCTCTCTTCACTGCATCTCTGTACAGTATTCTTCTGCTATGTCTCTGCATAGTGCAATCCACTGTGTCTCTGCACAGTAATCTTCTGTCGTGTCCCTGCACAATTCTGCTGCCATGTTTCTTCACCCATTTATTCCTCAGTGTCTTCTTGCCTTGTGGAAAACTCTCTGGCTCCCCCTCATCAGTAAGCAGAATATATTTGGATCCCGGATATCTGGTTGATGGAATCCTGCCTCGCTCAGATCTTCTTGTCTAAGGTCCACTGGTTTCAGAAGGTCTGTCATCATCCATCTCTGTGAATGATCTTGTAGCTTCTAGTGGAGTAGGTTGAGGCTCCCCCTGCTCAACACTCTCTTCTGTAATTTCCGATGGAACAGGCTGTGTCTCCCCATGCTCAACATCTCTATCTGCCTCATCTGGTTCTGCTTCTGGAATTTCCTCGTGCACCATATCTGTGGCCAATCGTGCTAGTGCTGGGTCTGGATTTCTGTTGGCACTGGAATTGGAAGACATTCTGGGCATTTCAATGTCTTCAATTGTTCGGTCTTCAAGAAACTCTACTTCCTGGCTTCTGATGACCATCTTCACCTTCGGATCCCATAGTCTGTATCCAAATTCTTCATCTTCATGGCCTAGGAATATACATGGAGTTGTCCTTGCATTGAGCTTCTTCCCGAGCTCCTTGGATACATGTGCAACGGCTAAACAACCGAATACTCTAGGGTGAGTGTAGGAGGGATTTTTACCAGACCACACTTTCTCCGGAATCTCCATGTTCAACGGTAAAGATGATAATCTATTGATCAGGTAACAGGCAGCACGAACAGCTCCTCCCCAAAATGGCTTTGGCAGCTTAGCCATACTGATCATTCCTCTGATTTTCTCCATAATGGTGCGGTTCATTCTCGTAGCGATACCATTATGTTGTGGTGTGTATGGAACAGTTCTCTCATGTCGAATCCCGTGTCTCCAGCAGTAGGCTTCGAACTCTCTGGAACTGTACTCGCCTCCATCGTCTGTGCGAAGGCATTTAAGCTTCTTCCCTGTTTCATGCTCTACCGAGGCGTGGAACAGCTTGAACTGATCTATGACCTGATCCTTCGTCTTGAGGAAATACACCCAGATTTTTCGAGAAGCATCATCGATGAAAGTCAGAAAATACTTGTTACCGCCCAATGAATCAACCTCCAAGGGACCAAAAACATCAGAGTGCACCAGACTGAGCAACTCTGATCTTCTTTCAGAAGAGAAATCAAATGAGACTTTGCGTTGCTTACCAATCAGGTAGTGGTTGCAAGGATCTCGTGCAGCATCCTTGGTAAGCTCCTTCTTGTTCAGGGTAGACAACCCTCTTCCACTCATGTGTCCGAGTCTCCGGTTCCACAGATTTTGAGAAGCCTCTTTTTCAGCTACATTGAGGCTGTCTGCACAAATCTTCACATGAGTCTTGTATAGTGTGCCGCAAGCATGTCCTCGGGCGACAACCATGACACCTTTTGTCATTCTCCATGTGTCATTTCTGAAGTGATTGTCATAGCCCTGTTTTTCAAGAGCTATCCCCGAGAGCACATTCAGCCGAAGTTCTGGAACATGCAGGACATCCTTCAAGGTCAATGTACACCCGACATTTGTCTGCAACTGAATATCACTCATTCCTACTATCCTAGAGGAACTGATATTTCCCATCTTCACTGCTCCAAAGTCTCCTGCTTTGTATGTTGTGAAGAAATCCCTGTGAGGAGTGACGTGGTAGGATGCTGCAGTATCTACCACCCACTCAACATCTTAGGTTGCGTTGTGAAGGCATGTTTCTTCCTGCATGGAGCATATTGCTACATCTGCTTGGACAACGACCAGTGTCTCTCCTTCGTCATTCTTCGGCTGGTATTGCCTTCTCTCTGCTCTCGTTGCAGTTTTCGGCAATTCTTCTTTAGGTGGCCTACAATGCCACAATGGTAGCACTTATAGGTAGACTTCCTTCCATCTGAGGATCTACCTGGTTGTGCTTCTGCCTCTCTCTCCGTCTCTTCCTTGATGTCTTCCTCGAGTCTCTGTGACGAAGGCTTCTGTCTGTTCTGAGCCAACATCTTTTCTCCTGGACTCCTCATTCGACAGGGCATCTTTTACCATAGGCATGGTAACTTTACCTCCTGGAGCAGAATTGCTGAGAGTAACCACCAATGTCTCCCAGCTATCAGGAAGGGAACTGAGTAGTAAGAGGGCTTGAACTACTTCATCTCCCAGCTGCATGTCTACTGCAGACAGCTGATTCACCAGGCTCTGGAACTCGTTGGGGTGTTCCGAAACGGAAGTTCCACTCCGTAGCTTCAGGTTCACCAAACGCCTCATTAACAGGGCTTTATTCCGAGCTGTTTTGGCCTGGAACATGTCTTCCAGTTTTATCCACATCCCGTAAGCATCTGAATCCTGTGCTACGTGGTGGAAGACACTGTGACCGATCCACTGCCTAATCTGACCCAAAGTTCTGTTGTTGAGTTTATTCCAGTCATACTCCTTAACAGACTCTGGTTTCACTCCCTTCAACTCGATGACATCAAACAGATCTTTGCAATGTAAAAAATCTATCATCTGAGGTCTCCAGAGGGAGTAATTAGTTGCAGCCAGTTTAATCATTGCACCAGAATGAGAATCTTCCATTTCCATTTTAAGTTTTAAAGTTTAAAATGAAATTGGTCAAAATCGGGGTTGAATTTCACAAATCGGAGGTCACCGTTGCGTCCGGAACGGTCGAAAATGGTGGAATAGACACTTCGTAATCTTAAATCCGACACAGGGGCTGATTTGTAAATTCCTAAAAGTCTGGGGCAAAACTGTAAATTTCAAAACTTCAGGGGGCTAAATGAATTTTACCAGGATGCTGATGTGGCGCTGACGTGGCAGTGGGGACCAGTTGCTGACGTGGCGCTGACATGGCAAACTCCTTGCTGACGTGGCGCTAACGTGTCCGATGACGTGTCGCTGACGTGGCAAACTCCTTGCTGACGTGGCGCTAACGTGTCCGATGACGTGTCGCTGACTGGGGCTGACGTGGCGGCCACGTGTATCGTCTTCTACCTCTGGAGCGCGTGTGGCGCGTGGGAGCGCGTGAAGCAGCCTCTGGTCGGCGCGTGCGGCTCACCCTGACGTCCGTTTGATCGCCGGAAAATACCACCGTGCTCGTCTCAACGTGAACTAGCTTATGGTATGCTCAAAGTTGATTTTTAACAACTTTGCCGGAACCCGAATTTTTTGAACCGAGCTCCGTTCTTCGGTTTTTCGACCCCAAAGAAGAATCAAAGCTACTGATACCACTTGTTGTGATTCACCGATCACTTTAGAGTGTGTTTGAGGAAAAACCGAATTGAATTTCTATTACTACAAGAATAGATTTTAAAAAGTTTACAAACTTGAAACTTTACAAAAACCTCACAACACTCTCAAGCTCTCTGCCGGAGCTTATTACACTCACTTTGGGGTTGCCTATAAACTGATTTCAAGCTTCAATTTATAGGGCAAATGCCAACTCAAAACCTAAAAACATGGCAATCACCACCTAAAGTTGTTTTGTTTGATTGCTCCATTTTAAACACCACCTAAAGTTGGCTTGGAGGCTTCTACATTAGTCTTCAAAGGTTGGTTAGGTTGTTGATACTTGCTGGAATGCATGACTCATGCATGCTGGTTCCTACACTCTGATTTTGCATTCTTCTCTACAGCATCCTTCTCATCCAGCTCGCCACTGGCTGCCTTGTCAACAACCTTCGGCTTCACGATCCTCCTAATAATCTTTCCCTTCGCTGGCTTTGCTGTGCCAGTTGTCTGAACAACAGGAGTTTCTCCTGGTTCCTTTTTCTCAATATTTTTTCCTTCCCCGCCTGTTTCAATGCCATCTACTTTTTCAACTTTCTTCTCACTTCCATTACGCTTCTGGTTGGTTGCATTCCCTTTCAAATCAGTACAACTCTTCTCTGTTTTGTTAATCTCGGCAGTCTGCCCAGAAGATGAAGACTCTTCCTTGTTTTCAGATTTGACTGTCCTTTCAACATCTTTTGAGGAATCCATTTCCTTATCTAAATTATTAATTAATTAAGATATTACACAAACAGTTAGCATCTGAATTTGATCATTGATGCCAAGGACAGTAAATATATGCAGGTCAATGTACTAAGGAGAAGTGTACTCCATATACCTTTCAGTCCATCCTTCTTCTCTCCAGATCTCTGCAATATTAATAACCCGACCCAGGTTTTACAAGGTTTCAACCTTGCTATGATTGATAACATTTAACATTTCAAGTTCTAAAGAAATTTTAGTCATGAGGTGGCCCCGTGTTGTTAGACCACCCTGTTGAATCAAATTCAATGGTTTTTGGTCTAATATTTCGCCAAGCCAGTCTAGAATTATGCACCTCATCTTAGAGGGCCTATTAGGATGTGCTATCTAAACTGGGTTATCTGCTAGGAAATCTGGTAGAACAATTTATTAACTTAATTTTACCAAAGATTATGAGAACAACTTCCAACCATTTTGTGGGGAGACCATTCCTTGGAAGCAGCCCCACAAAGAATGAGATATCCAGTTGAATACTTATAAATCGTTAAGAAATTCAGCATGCCTGACAAGCACAGGAGAATCATGAAATCTGCTCTGTATTTTTACCATAAAAGAACAGAAGGTTCACTAAAAAGTTGTGTACATAAGAATAAGAATTTTTACACCATATGCAATTTAATCCAAACTCGTCATTCTCACCGCATTCTGTCTGAACATGCATGCAACATGTGTTTTGTATGGGTGTGGTTTTCTATAATCGGATGTCTTTAGAGTTTAGATAATCAATAGTAGCAAATGAAAAGCTAACAGAGAAAAACACAAGCCAAAAAATAGTTTAAAATACAAACCTCTTTTTTCAAAGAAAGTTGATGTTCTCTCTCGGCAACAGCCTTCTTGTGAGCAAGCCATTGGGTTTGCCATATATCCAATGATGGAAGACATTCAGATAAATCTGGAACAAAAAATACAGTTACCTCTTTATGGCTAAACAGACCATTGTTACCCACTCTATCATAATGTATCTGCAATTCCAAAGATGCATTTGACATTAGCTTAGTATCATAAAGAAACATGTGCAAATATCCATATGATATCAAATATCACTAATACAGCAGCCACTGAGCAATTTTACGATACTATTGCTCCATAAGAAAAATTATAAACTAATTTGGACTAATAATCACCATCGAGCAAGATGCTACCTCAAGAAACCGATTCCAATTATGACAATTCTGCAAATCAAGTTGAGTTACATCCTTCGCATATCTACAAAGAAAACAACATTCCACTTGAGAAAAAGAATCACATTCCAACATACAAATTCATTCAAGAAAATAGCATATAAAACAAACCTAATGGGCTGTTTGGATTAGAGAGGAACTATCAACTGAAGAATCACTACCATCGGCAGAATTCCATGGTCCACCCAGGGCCATGAAAGAACGGTCCTTTTTAAGAACAGAAATCCTAAGGACATTGCAAAATCATCAAAGCCTTTTTCAGATGACAGATTCTTTAGTGCATTTCCGCTAAGTCCGCTCATCAAAATTAGCTGAAACCGCAAGCAGAAACACACATTACTCCCCAAAAAAAAAAAAAATTCAAATTGAGTTGTTAATTATATTAAAACAAAGTCAAAGTAACCCAAATGTTAGAAAATATCAAATGCATCCATCATGGAACAACTTGTTTATAACAACAGACATGAACAAAGATATGAAAAATTCCAGTATGTTCAGCATTGGTGAAAAGGCAAGGCATTAAGCAAAACATGTTCCCAACGGACGTGGCTGGGTGGTTTAGGGTTTAGGATCTCAATGGACCTGGGTTTAAATTAAGGGAGTACGTTTCTTGTAAGAGCCTGAGACCGCCGGGATTTTTACTTACTCCGATTAAGCAATGAGTGGTTTGGGGACGGAGTTTCCAACTATTCCAAAAAAAAAAAATAAAAAAAAAATTAAGCAAACCATTTAGCTCAGTCCATAGCAAAACGGGGAAGAATAGTAACATTACTAATTATACAAGATACATACTGTACTTCAAGTGCAAGTACAACAAAATGATTAGCAAACAACTCACCTTCGCATTCCATACAGTATTCCCTTGTTCTGATTCTAAAAGATAAATTCTTTTTACAAGAAAGCTTTAAGAAAAGCCAAAAGAAGATTTAAAATCCCACAATGAATAAATTAAAACAATTTACTCTGATAGTTTTTAATCCAATCCCTTCTCATTTTATTCAGCAACCAGACCACAAACTATAAGATGAATGATTTCTAGATGGTTCCATAATTACAATAAGAAATATTCACAACCATGTTGGGAAGCAAAGAACAGTTTGAGTCCCATAACAATTAAGCCAGGAGTACCAAAGCTCTGAACTTTTCAAAATGCATTCCCTTATGGTTAAGAAAAAAATTCAAAACCTGACACAATTAAACTGGAAGTCCCAAAATGATTAAACTGGAAGCACCGCTCTTAAACACATTAAAATCATCTCTCTTTTTTTAAATCCTAACCATATATTCTGTACTTAAGCAGAGCAGAGGTGAGATCCTGACTTGGAGACCATTAAAATCATCTCATATCTAACTGAAAGCTCCCTTGAGGAGGCGTAAATGTGAACTGAAAGCAATCGTAATAAAAATCTCTACCCAGTGGAATGTAAATCAAAATTCTTAAAAAATCATGTCCCAGTCTAATAATTTGCTTTTACTTCTAATCATTATTTTATATTTTATATTTATTATATTATTAATTTATTTGATATTTAGTGATGATTAATTTCATGGAATATTTTTATTTTTTGTTTTGATTATATTTTTTTTTATTTTCCTATATTTTAAATTATCTAAGTGATGAATATATCTCATGATTGTTTATATTGGTATAGTTGTGGTGATTATAAGAATTATAGTATATAATATTTGAATAATGAATATTTTTAATTTTTATTATTATTGTTTAAAAAAATTAAAAAATTGAATTGAACCGAACTCAATTACTCAACTGACAATTAAAATAACAACAATTTCTTAAAACAAAAAATGAAAAGGTTATTTTAAAAAAAAAAAAATTGAATAATTGTAATGACAAATTTTTGTGTAATTATACGAAGCCGAATTGTATCCACCCTTAAATAATCAAGAAAAAGTTGAAGTCATGAACTCACGGCCCGAACCCGCCTATGGGTTCGGTTCGATTTCAAATGAACCGAACTATGCGGTTTTTTTCTGTGAAATAAAATTTTATGGATTTATTATAAATGTAGGCCGAATTGTTTGGGTCGTTTTGAGTCTTCCAAATTACATTTTCTCAATGGAGTATCCCAATGGAGTGAGGCCTAACAGGGCAACTGTGTCAGTATCTTGGAAGGCCACAGGGACTGATAAGGCAATAATATAGTGGGTCTAAATATGTGGGTGTCAAGAAAACATTTTTTTTTTTAAATTGAAAATTTTATTGTCAAATCACTTGATCCGGACTTAAATAGATCGGATAAAACCTCCAGTTGTCACATATTTTTACAAGAAACGCATTCACTGGATTCGAACCCAGTACATATATGACAGATCCTGAACTATATACCACCAAATCATATCCATTGAGAACGGTGTCAAAAAAAACATTTGTTTCTTACAAGGGCAAGCCGCCAAAGGGTACTAAAACTGCTGGATCATGCATGAATATAATTATGTGTCTTATTGTTAATCTTTGACTATAAATGTTTCATTTGAAATATCCATCCATAATTTTCCAACACCAATTTTATATTCTTAGGTGGCTCCATAATTTTCTAACACTATGTTTATACTCAAGGGCGAAGCCACTTGTAATTGAGGGGATCAACCCTCGTCAAATTTCTTGGATAAAAACTATTGCGGTGCCATTGCCATTCACAACTTCTATAGCTTAATTACATAGCAGATCCTGGTAATATATAGCATGTTAATCAAACGCAAATGTTCAAATTTGATTCCATTTATAAATTAGAAACTGTTCACATTTTTGAAAGATATAGAAATTTTGAAAATTGGTGCTTTTAGGATTTACAGATGAAGATGACATTGGACTCCATATGCAAGATGTGACTTCAGGGTAGAAATAGGAACTTTGGCTCAGGCTTTTGACACTGCAAATATCATTTTGACCCTCTAAAGAGATGAGAAATTATAGTTTTTCCATTAAAATTTGGCAAAAGTTCAAAAAAATTAACCTGAAGTGTCTTCAAGTATATCAATTTCCACCCTAAGTTTAAGGAAAACTATCATTCTTCCACTCTAGTTTTGGTGAAATTGATACACTTTAAAAACTTCAAATTGAAAAATGAAAATTTAAAAAGTTTTCGTGGTTTTATAAACTTTCGCTCAACTTTGGTTGGAAGAATGCTAATTTCAAAAAAAAATGCTTCTCCATTCAATTTCACTGCATTTCAGGTTAGTTAAAAGATCATATTTCCAGCAATTATATTGGGAACTATACGAAGGCAATGCTTGGTTCTTGCATCTATTGGGAAGGACTCTGCATATCTTCAAATAAAAATGGCACTGGCCATTTGATACAGATTTTTCAAATTCAAGTTGGTTCCGGATCATCTGGTGATGTATAGAATGATGATTATTATCTCAATGGAGCATGGTTTGAAGCTTAATTACAGCGAAGACACCTCCGAGGCCATGCATGTTGTCCTTTTGCTTATTATTACTATAATCAGATGCAGCTACATGAAGAACACAAACCATATTTCAGTATTTCACTTGTATATCAAAAATGCTATATGTTTGATATAGTTTACTAGTTGTTTTGTATTTTAGGCTTCAATGAATTGAACACTAATGATGATGCCTAGGAAATCAATTTCTGCTTCTTGTCTTGCCATTCCCTAATTTCAGCTTCTATTTTTGCTTGAACAATTGCATGAAAACCAGGGTAAGGTTCATAGCCAAAGAATGTTTGAAGAGCCTGAAGCAACAAAAACAAGCACCGCATTCACTCTATTGCAAGTCCAGTGAACTGTCAAAAATACCCAGAAGTTCATTCAAACAACAAAGAAAATTACCTCCAGCAGCACGAAGAACGGAGCCATTATAAATGCTTGGGCAAGATTGTCCAGAAGAGCTGGTGCTCGTTTCTGCAGGTTATCCATTATTGACCGAAATTTTGTGGAGTAACAATGACATAGGAAGTTATTTTTCATGTTGCGAATTAAACTGATGACAGAATTAAGTTACCTCAAAGACTCCATGACCAATGAACTGTCCAGTCCAACACAATATTTGAGCGACAAGAACAACCTGAAATTCAATTTTGAGGTTAAATTAGCGAATTAACAATTCCAACATTTCATCAATTATTTATTTATTCATATTCAGATTCCAATGGAGTTTCTCTCAATTCCAAATTCTGAACATATTAGTAGTGCAGAATAAACTGGCCCTTGAATCTTGGTGTCCACTTAAGTAACAACTATATGCAAACATTTACACTTGTATTAAGTTTTCAAATATATACAGGAGTCATGGCACCCTTTGATTTCAGAGGAGCTACGCCCTGTTAGTATATGATATATTATGCATGTAAAAGGGAAAGAAAGCAACAAGCAAAGTAAAAATTTCCAGAAAAGATATAGAGCTTTAACCGAATTTACATATTCCCCTTCAAATTTATAATTTTTATGTTATGATCTCCATAGGCTTGTTGTTTCTCCATTAAGATCCTGAACCAAAAATCCTGCCACTGGCTACAAGAATTCAACCCTCGTAACAAATTCATCATAAAAATCTAATAACAAAGAAATCTATTACCTTCCAAGCAAGCGAAAAGCCAAGCAAACGGGCAACAAAACTGCTAGTAACCCAGCAAAACAGACAAAGCAGAGCAGCCAAGGAGCCAGCTTTCACATCGAGACAGAGATAAAACACAGAATATATTAAAGCTAACAAGAACCCAATATTGAAAACAAGAACGACATCGTTTCCCAAGATTGAAAATTCTACGTGTGGGAGATTGAAAAGAGATGGTGTAAAGTAGAGAAAGAGAAGCGCCGTGAAGAAGATTGGCCAAACAAATAGCATGTGAATGATTATGTTTATTGGATTGCTGTGGTATGCTCCGTAGAAAGCAAAGTGTTTTTCCAGATCAAATAAACCCATCTTTCCCATTTAGAATTCCCGAGAAGATTCCCAGGAAAATGAAGTTTTTTTTTCTCGAGAAAATTGATGGGTACACGAGGAAGTGAAGATTATACTAGTTTCAATGACATGGCATCAACCAAAAGGAGAATGCTGTTGCTGTCTTGATTTTGAATACTAACGTATGGGCCCCTAAATGTTTATAGTTTTCCAAAAATATGGTATGCTTTGTCTATTTTTATTAAATAAGTAACTAACCAAGAAACTGATAAGTATGGGTGTCAAAACGAATCAACGAATCGAATTTGTATAGAATCCTAAACGAATCGAATCAAAATGTGATGGATTCGTATTCGATTCGTTTATTAAACGAATCCTACTATCAGGATTCGTATTCGATTCGTTATTAAACGAATCGAATACGAATATTCGTTTATTCGTTTAGTCAATGATATTATTTAATAAAATAATTCTCCACACTTGATTTACACTAATTCTTCATAATATATACATATGAAATATGTAATTAATATATTTACTAAAAATATCTCACCAAATATCGAATATATTACTTTTTCTATGATAATTAGCTATAATTTCTCGAATCTTAATTGAAAATAAACAAGAACTAGTAAATAAAAATAATTAAACGAATTCTAAACGAATAAACGAATCAATAAGCTTAAATTCGTATTCGATTCGTTTAATAACAAATCGAATCGAATTGACCCATTTATTAACGAATCCATTTTTTCAAACCCGTATTTGCTTTAAAGCGAATCGAATCGAACAAATAAACGAATCCGGACCCAAATTGCCACCCCTACTGATAACCATAGTGTTCATTTTGCTGATTGGGTCGAGTCAATTTTTTTATTTACCCGCATAAGTTGGTTAAAACAAAACCCTAATCTGAAATTTGAAAATTAAAAGAGAGACCTGTTAGACCATATCGGTAGCTCAAATCGGGCGCTCAAATCGAGAACCGATCGTGAGTGTGGTCTGATTAATTGATAAAAATCGGGTAGTAGAAAAAGGTCAAATCCAGTAAAAATCGATGAATCGAACTGGGCTGGTTCAATTTTTTTTAATTTTTAAAATCAAAAATTAAAATTTAATATTTTTAATTAAATAAAACTATTTATGATATAGGCCGGTTCTATCGGTTTTTTCGGAACGATTCAACCGGTTGAATCACTAACCCATTAAACCTTTTGAATTATTGATTCGGTCACCGATCTGGTTCTAAAAATACTATTGTTTTGTTATTTCAAAATGAGTCAGGGACCTACTTGATGTAAATATATAACTATGTTTCTATTTGAAAAATTCTTAATATATTAGTTAGTTTTTCGAACATAAAGATACATTTGTTGATGTAAATGGAAAATACACACACACACATATATATAAACTGATAAGACGATTGGATTACTGACACGTGGCATTGTTATGCGATTGGCTGATGCATGGTATGCGATTCTTTATTGAGTTTATTTTCTAGGGCTTCATTTGAGCCATTAATCTGACCATTAAACTTTATAATTTCTATGAAATCCGCCGCCGGCACAATTGACTCTTGATAATTGACGTTTCTCTTTATTTAATTTAGATTTAGATTATACTATACTATATTTGACGTTCAAAATTACTTTTTTTTTTCCAAAAATACACTATGATTGATTGTTATTAAAGTAAGGGAAATGCTAACGAGTGTCCTAATTGTACTTTTTAAGAATTTATTTTAGAAAAATTCTGATAGGAAAAATAGAAAAACTAATTAATATTTTGATAATTATTTTATTTCTCATAAAAACGATGTCAAATTTTTTCTAAAATGAATTCTTAATGAGTGCTCTAAGAGCACTCGTTAGCATGATCCTTAAAGTAATTTTAAAATTTTGCCTCGAAAAGTTTTGAGAGATAAGAATGAGAGAAAGACATTTTTTTTAAATACTGAAAATCCGGTCGTCAAACCACTTTATTCGGACTTAAGCGGAGTAGGTAAAATCTCTGACTGTCTTAAACTCTTACAATAAATACACATTTTGGATTCAAACTCAAAATCTGACAACCAAATCTTAAATCATTTACTAGCAACCCACCTCCATTGGGGCGGGAGAAAAACATTTGCTCATATCAATTCAACATCTCCGTATTTTGGCATAGATAAATTTTTTTAAAAAAATTAATGAGTAAGTAATATAATTTTAAATTTAATGATCCCACAAAATTAAATGGTAGAACCCATTATTTAACGGGAAATTGGCTATATAATAACCAAAAAATTGTGGGTGATTGCGAAATTGACCAAGTCAAATAAGAAATTGTAAAATTAACAAGGAAGATGCTTCGTCAGTTGCAACAATGGCAACCAGTCGTGTCTGACGCGCAATTGATTGTCTCCATTTGTATTCTTTTTTATTTTAAAAAATAAAATAAAATAAATAAATAAAAGTATTAACTAGTTGTGAGTTCAAGCGCAATCAGTTGCAACAGACGCAACTGGTTGCACCTGAACACACAACCAGTTGTTCTATTATTATTTTTCGTTTTCTTTGTCTTTTTTTTTTTTTTGTAAGAATCCTCTATAAAAAGAAAAAAAAAACAATTGTTCTTCTTCATTTAGTGTATCTAGCAAACCTCTTCTTCCTTCTCTTTTTCATTGACTTGATTTTTTTTATCTAATTTCATTTCATTTTCTCATTTTAAATGGATTCTGAGATCACGGTCCCGGAAATAACACCTCATAATATAATTTATCTTTTCTTCTATTATAAAATGACTACGATCGATATAATCTCAATTTCAATAATCGTTCTTTGTGCAAATCGTATAAGTTAAACATGGAGAAAATTATAAATTATGAAATCTGTCAAGTTTTATTTACTCTAAATTGGAATTATTTTTCACCATGGATGTACCTATATAAGTGAGTTAAGCAGAATTTTTATTTCAAATATTCAACAATCCACTATCACACTAGAATCGCTGACAGTCATTACGTCTGTAAAAGGGAAAACTAATGCAGGTGAATTCAGAAATGGTGAAAAATATTATCCACTCATGAAGTAAGGGTTATCAGTTTGGGTCATCCGAGGATTGGAGTGATCGTGTATGGATAGATCAAACATATGCAATGAGGGAGGTTCTGAAGGGGATACATCTATAAATAAATTGCTTGACAACAATCTCTATCCGATTAAAAAATCACATCTTAATTTAGAAATGAGAGTACTAGTAAAATTTGTTCAAAGTATTATCGCCTCAATAAAAGGGCATGCAGATGAGGTGACCATTATTGATATTACTTTGATGGACTCAATAATCAAGCAACACCGCATCGATATTGTCGTATTGATCGTCAACACTTGGCCGATGTCAAGCAAACATCTTAATAAAGGAATCGATTATGGAATGTTCATTACATTACTTCTAGGACATTTCAGAATAATATTTGAGAGATATTATATTTCAATACTCAGTCCAATAGTGTTGGGTCGACAAGTAATAGAAAAATTATATTGTAGAAAGCATTAGTGAAATGCGATGGATTGGTAGTAAATCAAGCCATAGTCGATGTACTGTTGGGAAAACAAGTGGAGAAAGTGGAGGAAATGTTTCAGGCACATCTATTTCACATATAGATGACTTTCATGGTTTACTAACTAATATGCAGTTGCAAAAAAATGTGTTTTATAAGAACATGAAAACATGGATGAGTGGTATGGAGGCCCGAAAAATTACCATGGAGACCCGAAAAATTGATATGGTTAATCGTCAAAAAGAAATAAACAGTAGGCAGTTGAGTATGCAAGATGATGAAGATGGTGACTAGTAAAAAAGAATATGTTAATGAAAACATATTTTGTAGTTTGAAGTCTACAATATACATAAACTTAATTAAATCTAGCGTAAAACATAAAGTTAAAAAATGACAATAATACATAAAGTTAATTAAAATTAGAGTAATACATTAAGGATTGTTATTCAAAAGAGCTCTACATACTTTGTGAGAATATCCAAGTTCACCACATCGACCACATTTTCTTTGAACAATATCCTCGCCCTGAGATTGTATTTTGTTTACTCTTGGACAATCTGATGTCAGTCTACAATCTGGTGGCAACACTGTTAGTGTAAACTCGTTTGCCATCACCCAATCATTTTTGTCACCTCTGTCGTGTACATATAAGAACAAAGCGTAGTGTATCCTAGCCTAACATAATTACAAACTGCAATGACATATTTACAAAGCAATTGTTCTAAGTCAAACTTCCTACAAGAACAAGACTTCGTGTTTAAGTTCATAACTGCTTCCCTCGATCCTTCACGAACTTGAAACACATTCCGATATGCAACCTATATTGACATTCTTTGTGACTTCAAGATGCGTTTTTCAATTTATACAGCAACTCTACTAATTTTCAAAAATTATGGATGTGGAAAGAAGTTGAACAAATGAGTTCCTCCCACATACTCATTGTCGCCGTTCTGAGAATTTACCAAATTACCATATGTTAAAAATGATAATTGTATCTCATTCTTTAAAAAAAAAAAAAATGAGATTTGAAAGGATTGAGAGAAATCTTTTTTTTTTTTATGAATTTTATAGGATAGAGAGAGCGGAATGATAACGGAAATGTGTGAAAGGATTTCACTAAATGGAGAGATGGGTATCAAGTTTTATAATCGGGAAAAAAAAATAGAACAACAAATGAGCACTTTTAGTTTTTTTTTTTTAAATTAAAAAAGAATAAAAATGGAGGCAACCAGTTACATAAATAATATCATTAATGATATAACTCTTAAATTTTGGCGGGGCTTTAGCCTATAGACAAAAAATTAATTTTGAAGGTTCTGTTTATTCTGCAAACAATAAAGTTGTGTAATTATAAACTGTGGCGGGGGCTTACGCCCTAGAGTGGTGGTGTTGGTTGAATATTGCCAATGCCCAGTGGGCCTCAACAACTTTATAGTTGTTTTAGTTTAATGTAGTCATGCAGAGAGAGCCGAGTCCTTTAACTTTATTACGTGTCAACGACAACAAGGCACTATAAAACGATTTAATTTTGGGTAATTAATTCCAAAAGAAAATTAATTGCAGTTAATTTATAAATAAAATAAAATAAAATAAAATAAATAAAAATGACATGTTATATTTATTTATATACTCGGTTCAAGCACTTACAAATTTACCACACACAAGAGTCCCTTTATCTGCTTATATAAAGCCCAATAGTCCACGTCCACTTGTTCTGTAACCAGATAACGAGTGCTGCGTGTCACAATACTAGGCCCCTGCCCCAAAAAAAGGTCAGGAACCAAAAGTGTTGACAAAACTGATGAATCCAACTGCGTACATGTTCGCAAGTTGCAAGAATCCAAACCTACTTTAGGTAGTTGCTTTTTAAATATTGTACAAAATTATAAATTTATTTTTGGTACGAATTATTCATTTGTTGATAATTTGAGTCATAATTTTACTATAAATATAATATTTATTTGAGAGTTCAAATCATTACAAGAATGTAAATCTCAAATAAAAAAGCTTAGAGAGAGTGTATAGTGAGATTTTTTGTTCAAGTTTTATGATATTTATATATTCTATTCAAGTAGTAATAAAACGAAAATTTTCTTCATAAACACTATTCAATGATTAGAGAATCACAACAAGTGATATCAGTAACTTTGGTTATACATTAAGGTCATAAAATCAAAGAACGAAATTCGGTTTGGAAAATTCGAGTTTCTGTAAAGTTCTCGGAAATAAGTTTTGAGCATACTACCAGCTTGATCATGTCGAGAAGAGTATGGTGGTATTTTCCGGCGATCAAACAGAGGCCAGATGAGCACTCACATGTCGCACGTGCCAGACAGAAGGTCCCCACACACCACATGTGTCTCTAAAGGTTGAATATGCTGACGTGTCGACTACATCAGTGCCCATTCATCAGACACATCATTGATCGGTCAACGCCATGTCATCGCACGGTCATCACCATGACAACACCCACTCGTCAGCAGCCACGTCAAAGCACAGTTATCAACCACATCAATAAGAAGCCTACCACGTCATTTGTCATGTCAGCAATTCAGTCCCACTTTGCCACGTCAACAGCCACGAGTCAGCTACGTCAACATCCCCGA
>SKCR01050007.1:0-45847 GCA_019454045.1 Zanthoxylum bungeanum
TTGGAATTAAATATTGAATTAGTATTGAATACGAATTAAATTAGATTTAATTAGTAGTTTGATATAATTCGCGAATTCGTACCTTATGTACTTATTCTCAAACGAGTTGGACTCGCGCAAAATCAAAACCGTTGTTTGAACATTGGATGATCACTTTAACAAAGACTAATTAATTGGATTAGATTGGTTGTATAGCATGTCTTGATTGAATATATATGTATGTGATGAATGAATAGTGTATATCGGATGGATATTAGAAGGGAAAGGGTAATTTTAGAAATTATTGTAAATTTAGAATTTATAAATTGGACCTGCGTGTCCAGCCTTATCTCTTTTATCTCTTTATATTCTCTTCTCACCTAATTCCCCTCAATGCAAATGAGGTTTCACACAAGCATGTTATCAATCAATCTAATCAAATTAATTAATCTGATATTTAATGACCATCCAATGTTCAAACAACGATTGATTTTGCTAGAGACAAACTCGTTTTGCGAATAAGTACTCAAAGTACGAATTCTCGAATTAAATTAAACAACATAATTAAATCCAATTCAAAATGCATTTAATTCTAATTCGCTATTTAATTCCAAATTAAATATTACACTTTATTAATAAACCTTTACGACTTAAATTCCAAATTTAATCTTTACGGGTCTCAAAGCCCGATTAACGTCCAACGTCAATTTAATTAAAGTCCAATGGGCTTTTAATTTATTTCTTTAAGGCGTTGACTTTTGGTCAACTCGGGTCAAACAGAATAACCAAAATCCAATCTGGGAGTTACCCCATAAGCCTAGAAATCAATTTTGGCCCATTAGGCCCAATTAAATTATTAAAGGTCCATTAGTCGCATTTGGCTTTATGGAAGCGGTTTTGGGCCTAATTTGATCTAACCAATTTTGCCTAAACCCAACATGGTACACCAAGCCCAATAAGCCCATTTACAACCCTTAAGCCCAATTCAGAAAATTAGGCCCAATTCAATTAAATTACAAAATTCAAATTCCCAATTTAATTACATAAAGTGTATAACATAATTAATTACCCAATTAACATTTCTAAAACATCAATTAGCCTAATTAATCATGCTTATCATCATTAAATCATGTCCAACACAATTTAACAAAAATCAAACCCAATTACATGCTTCAAGTGTCTTGGCCAATGAGGATTTTCATGTCCAATTTTAAATCCAATCCAATTGAATCCAAATCAACATTAAATCAACATCCCCAAATGATATCCAACACATCCAATGATCAAAAAATCAAAAATCCAAGGCTTTAGGGTTCATGTGGTATTCGGCCAACACATTAAAAATTGGGGAAAAATGTTCCAAACAATTTTTCATCAAATTGATCCAATCAATCATCAATTAAAACACATTTAAGCATACTAATTCATCCAATTTCATTAATCATGCTCAAAATCAATTTTACCCAAATTTTAACCCGAAATCTTTTTCATGCTCAATATTGGCTCAAGATACCATTGTTGGGTTCTCGAAGGTCCAAAGATCAATTATCAAGCATGAAACAAATGAATACAAAAAAGGAGAATGGCAGAATCATACTTACAATGAACGGATTGGATGCTACGAAGAACAAAACTTTATGCCCTCCTCCATTAAGCTCGGCAGTGGGCTGATTTTGTCTTCAATTTTCAGCTTTGGTCCTCCATGAAATCTTCAAGCTCCAAGCTTCCAAAATGGATCCCAAGCTCACGAAATCACTGCCCTATCACCTTGTTATGTCTCCTAGAGTGTGCTAGCACCTTGATGATTTTCCACAAATCATCCAAATCTTCTCATTAGCTCTCGGTTTTGCAGAAAATAGAAGAAAGAAGAAGGTCCAAGACCGTGTGAGAGATATGAGCGTTTTGGCTCCAAAATCGTGAAAAGAGAGAGAGAGATGGATGAGTTTGGTTAGTGGGAATAGTGTATTATGAAAGTCAAATATCATTACTAAAATAATGTTAAATGTCTTTCAAGGCATCAACTTCCATCTACTCACATCAACTCACATCACTCAATCAAGTGACAACTTGTCACATCACTCAAAGTGACATTTGATTTGACGCTTGATGTGACTAATGATTTGACGCTTGATTTGACTTGCGTGCCGCACTCGAATTTGAAATGCGAATGCGCTCGGAAACAATCCCGGGCTCGGTTTCGCTAATTCCAAATTAACAAATTTTCCGTTGCGACACAATTAAATGATTATGCCTAGCGAAATCACTATTCACGTCGCTAACGAATTAATTCTAAATTAACTCGTTCGCCCGAATTAAAATCTAATTTTAATTCCGCGTCGAAATCCAATTTCTATAATATATCGAATATATTAATTTATCGATTAATTCCAAATTAATCGTTTTTCTCTCTGTAAATGATATTTTATCCCAGATAAAATATCTTTGTAATTAAACCCAAATTAATTTTCTCTAACAAATTAATCCCAGATTAATAAAGTGTGAGTTATATGTCATCGGTGAATCTTCGGGAAGCGACCCATGAGATCCCCGGATATGTTGACAGTAAATTCGGTCGTCGGACTATCCGAACACGTAAATACCTAGTTCTACATTTGTACCGTTTTACAAGACAAGGTTGGCTTCTAGCAAAGCGCCATGCCTACCCAATTCTCTAGAAATATGCTTACAGGAATAAGCGATCTATATTAGGCGTAGTATACGTAGTATTGCGTATGTCGATCCAGTATCGGATGATCACGTGCTAGGCCTGGGGCTGGAATTGTGTCTGCCCCGTACGAAGCACATGTCGGATGTCTGGTAACTAGTCTCTATAATCGGATATACATGACCTTGTCATAATATCCCGATAGTTGCAGTATTTAAGAGAATCAGTCACGTCATCTCCACTATGACTTGAGTGACATTTCCGTCTTGACATCACACCCAACACACTACGATTCTCAATATACTCAGCATAAGCGTACACAGAACCTGTTATGGCCCTGGACGACCTTAACCAAAGTATATTGATTGTCGCAAGTATTAGAGGTGCAAGTCTCAGGTTAAGACCAAATACACCTACCATGATTTCAGACTGCCATAGACACATAGTCATACTACCAATGGAATTCCGAGGGGGTCTATCCAGAGCGAAGCTGTTTCCCGTACCATCGATAAAACACAACCTCCTATTACATATGCATGAATATCTTATACCCAAATATATGAGAACTATGTCGTTGTGCCCTCACAACGTGCACAACTGTAATACTAGTCTTTTACGCATTTATCGATGTCCAATCTCGATAATACTCTGACTAGGGATATTTAATGATTTATCCTTCGTGGACTTATACTGTCTCATATCATTCTCAATCCAGGAACTAATCATAGGGACCTCCTATCATTTATACATCTTGGTGATCTAATCACAAATGATAAGAGAGCAATCTCATTTGTCACATAATTAATTTGTACAACAACACCATGATCTGTACAAATAGTGACGCTATGGGTCATAATTGTCCAACAAATACTTGGATGTTTTTGTATGAATAATGTATATCGGATGGATATTAGATGGTTGGGGCAATCTTAGAAATTGTTATAAATATGGTATTTATTTAAATTGGACCCGCGTGTCCAGCCTTTCACCTCCTATACTCTTTGTATTTCTCTTCTCACCAATTCCCCTCAATGCAAATGAGGTTTCTTTATGTATTATATATTGGGTAGAAGAATGTAAAGTGCTAGCGGGAGAGAAGAAAGAGAGAGATTTGTTCTAGGAACAAACTGTATTATATATCCATCCGTTTATCATATTAAATTTTATCACACCTTATTATGATTTTAGAATGCATGTTTAAGGGTGATGGATGACCCTAATCAAAGATAATAAATTGTTTGCCAATTTATGAAAAAACCTCACTTTAATATTAAGCGTTTTCCTTCCATTGAGTGGTTCTCTCTCAAGATCCAAGATTGACTTTGATTTGTTGGCCAAAGTCAAGATCATTGTCCATCGCGGATGTGTTTGAACACGAAATCTTTGTTATAATATCACATGTCTTGGGCAGTTGTGACTTGTTGGCCAAAGTCAAGGTCACTTAGTAAAAACATCGACGTGGATTACGAAGCTTTCCCACTGTCAATGGTCACGCTTAACTGGAATCATTAAGCTTGTTGAGCCAAAGCCAAGGCTTAGTTAATTCAGAGGAAAAGGTTAGTATGCTATATTAGATATATGTTTTCGACTTGGAGGTCCACCTACCGGATTTAGGAATTGGATGGGATCCAATTGATCTTAGAGATGTACCTGATATCGTTGATTGGATAGTTGGACTATTGCAATCGAGATGGCTGGAAAACTTAGTGTTAGGGACTTCATCATGGGTGATAATGTCTTTAACGGCTCTTATTTTCCAGATTGGGAAATGAATCTCAAGATAGTCCTGGGATCCGAGAAGTTACTCTATGTCATAGAGAGACCTCTCGGTCCTGACCGTGGACATGAGCGGGTAGTAGATCATGAGCCTTAGAAGACTCATCGAGATGATAACTTTACCGCTCAATCCGTCATACTTGCTGCAATGACACCTCAATTTCGTCGTCAAAATAAAGGATTGGATCCTTATTATAAGTGTTCCTAGAACATGCCAAGATCGCCTAAGAGTGATTCGTGTGTGAATTACTCGAAGAGAGTTGCTGAATACTCACATTGATCGGTTGTTGGATGTAGAGATTTCAAAACTTTTCTTTGTTGACGATGAAGCTCTAAGCCTTCTTGTAGTGTTTCCAACACTTGGGTGAGTTTCCATATCACCTTGATTCACTCCTTTATGTGCTTTCATTAACAAATTTTGAAGAACAAAATGTCTTCTAATGGAGAGTGGCTCATGGTCTTTTGCAAGAAAAAGAGAGAGTGAATAGTTCAATTTTGATTTTCAAAATCTAATACCAAAAGTTGTCTTCCAAAGTTACTTTAAGTTGGTATATGTCTTTAAAATCAAAACAAAGTGTGTTGGATATGGTTTATGTATTCTACAAGCAATCCAAGCCTTACACAACCAATAACAACTTCCATCACTAGTCAAACACATTGATGTAAGTTGGTGGGTCCCACTTTAAAATCTAAATTCAAGTCGGACAATCCAACACGCAACATCGCTCGGGCTCGGGTTCGTTTTATTCCGAATTAATTGAATTTGTCGTTATGACTTAATTAAATCCAATTTAATTAAATAATAATGCCTCATAATATTATTACGTAAGTCGCTTACGAATTAATTCTAAATTAATTCGTTTGCTTGATTTAAAATCCAATCTTAATTCCTCATTGAAATCAAATTTCATTTAATATATCTAATATATTATTTTAGTGTCCAAATAAATAAATTAAATAGAAAAATCTAAATTAACTATTAAATTTATTTTACCGATTAATTATAAATTAATCGCGTTCTCTCTTCTGGACGAATTTAATCCCAGATAAATTCTCGACGAAATTAATCCCAGATTAATTCTTTCTCTTAATAAATCCCAGATTAATTTTTCCTGTAATTAATCCCAGATTAATTTTCTCTCTCATAATTAATCCAGATTAATTTTATGTTCGAGTCAAATCTCATCGGTGAATCTTTGGGAAGCGACGCAAGAGATCCCTGGATATGTTGGCAGTAAATAAGGTCATCAGACTATCCGAACACGTGAGTTCCCGGTACCATATTCCTACCGATTTACAAGACATGTTGGCTTCTAGCAAAGCGTCATGCCTACCCAATTCTCTATAAATATTCTTTAAAGGAATATATAATCTTTGTCAGGTGTAGTATACATAGTATTGCGTATTACGATCCAGTATCGATATCACATGCTAGTGTTGGTTTATTCTAAGGTCCCAAGATCAAATCAAGACATGAAAACATGCGTGAATACATCAACGGAGGTAGCGGAATACTCACATTGATCGGTTGAGTCGATTTGAAGACGAATGAAGCCCAAAAACGCACTGCCCTTCATGCCAAACTGCTGGCAGTCCACTGCCCTGCAAAATAGAAATTTGAGTGAAGAAACGGAGCTCCTAGCTTCGTCGGATGGATCCCGTCTCATTACCTCCCTACCACCTTCGCAAGACTTGTAAGTGTGCTAGCACTTGATTTTTCACCATGAAAATCACTCTTTGCTTCCCTAAAGTCCACGCCATTTCTGGTTCCAAACCAGTCCAAGAATTTCTTCATTTTTGGCGTGAGAGAAGAGAGTTTTGAGAGAGATGAAATTGTGTTAAGTTAAAAGATTTACCAAAAATCAATTTATATTTATGCCATATGTTTATTAAATAAATAATAAACTTATGACACAAAATATGCAATGGCTTAGAGTGTCAAACACTCAAACTCCATGCAAAACCATTGAGTGTATTGTACACAATCTTCATGCAATGCATTAGAATTAAATAATGCATAATATGACATGTGTCGTGTGGGCCCCACACGTTTCCAAATGAAAGTGGGCCCACGTGCACTCACGCGTTCGGGTTCGATATTTCCGAAATACCGAGCTTACGTCGCGACGTTAATTAAGTCGAATAATTGCGGCTAGCGAAATTATTATTTACGTCGCTAACGAATTAATTCTAAATTAACTTGTTTGCCCGAATTAAAATCTAATTTTAATTCCGCGTCGAAATCTAATTTCGTTTAATATATCGAATATATTAATTTACCGATTAATTCCAAATTAATCGTTATCTCTCTCTAGACGATATTTTATCCTAGATAAAATATCTCCGTTATTAATCCTAGATTAATTTTCTCTCTCTCTTCTATATAATCTCAGATTATTCAAGAGTGCGAGTTGTGCGTCATCGGTGGATTATCGGGAAGCGACCCATGAGATCCCCGGATAATCTGGCAGTAAATACGGTCGTCGGAGTATCCGAATCACGTACGTACCAAGTACTACGTTCTACCGATTTATGAGACAAGGTCGACTCCTAGCAAAGCACCAAGTCTACCCAATTTCTCCGGACATATTCATCAAAGAATATCTAGATCTGTATCAAGCGTAGTATACGATTGTATTGTGCATATCGGTCCAGTATCGGATAGTCACGTGCTAGGGCTGGGGCTGGATAAGTGTCTGCCCCGTCCGAAACACATATCGGATGTCTGGTAACTAGTCTCTATAATCGGATATTCATGACCTGGTCATAATATCACGATTGGATGCGCATCACTTAAGAGCACTAATACCGTATCCAGCGTGACATCATCTCCATTATGACTGGAGTGATACTTCCGTCTCGACATCACATCCAATACACTATGACTCTCTGATAAACCCAGAAGAGGTGAACACAGAACCTAGTTAAGATCCCCCACCACCAAAACCAAAGTTTACCGATTGTCGTAAGTATTAGCGATGTAAGTCTCAGGTTAAGACTATACACACCTACCTTGATTTCGGCCTCCCATAGACACCTAGTCATAATACCAATGGGATTCCGAAGGGTCTATCCAGAGCGAAGCTGTTTCCCATACCATCGGTGAAACACGACCTCATATCGCACTTGCACAAGTATCCAATACTTATATATATGAGAACTATGCCGTTGTGCCCTCACAACGCGCACAAGTGCAATACTAGCCTATTCCGCATTATCGATGTCCAGTCTCGATAATACTACGGCTAGGGATATTTAATGATTAATCCTTCGTGGACTGATACTGTCTCATATCATCTCAATCCAGGAACTAATCATAGGGACCTCTCTTCATTTATATATCTATGGTGATCTAATCACAAATGACGAGAGTGCAATTTCCTTGTTACATAGTTAATTTGCTACAACAACACAATGATCTGTGCAAATAGTGACGCTATGGGTCATTTTGTCCAACAGCTAGGCCTAGGGCTGGAATTGTGTCTGCCCCGTACGAAGCATATATCAGATCTCTGGTAACTAGTCTTTATAATCTGATAATCATGACCTAGTCATATTATCACTACTACAATAATAGGAATAACCACTTTTTAAAAGAAATCGGTACCAATTAACCGATTTGGTAAGTAAAAGATATCAGTTTTATTTTAAACCGTTTTCTTTTGCAATAGAATTTAAATCACTTTTAAATACAATCAGTTTTAACAACGTTTTTAGTTTTTAAACGATTTCTTTATCTAGAATGAAAGAAATCACATATTAATAACCGTTGTCTTTACCTAATATGAAAGAAATCACATAATTGAAAACAATTGTCTTTAAATTTAATAAGAAAGAGATCACATATTAAAATATTTTCTTTTTAATAAACGTGATTTCATTAAGTAAGAAATTTTTTTTTCTTTTTCCTTATGTCTTAATTATTTTTGAACTAACACAGCTCTCGCGTTAAGTCTAATTGATTCGAAACCCTAAGGGTCTGTTTGGTTCAACGGAGGGGAGGGGAGGAGAGAGATTTTATTGGAGGGGAGGGAAGGGGAGGGGAGGGGAAGGATTTTAATTAAATATATGTTTTGTTCAAAGGAGGGGAGGGGAGGGGATGAGAGAGTTTTTAATTAAATATATGTTTGGTTAAAGAAGGGATGAGAGAGATTTTAAAACTAATTTACTATTTTATCCTTATAGCATTTTATAAATAAATTTAAAACAATATAGGCTTATATTATCTTTGAATTAAACAAATAATAAAATTAAAATTAAAAGCTCTACATAATACGTGTTATTAAAAATAAAATTAAAACCAATATAAGATAAGAGAATAAAAAGAATTGAATGGTGAAGCAAATATAAGAGAGATTTGTAATTAAGATAATTTTGGATTTTAATGTATAAGTAGGGATAATTTAGTCAATGCATTTAATATTTAATTGCTCACTTTCTCTCCCCTCCAAAACCCCCCACTTTTGGAGGGGAGCAAAAATTGGCTTAGGAGGGTTTGCTCCCCTCCCTCCAAAAAATTGAACCAAAAATTCTCTGACTCGTTTCCTTCTCACCATCGCAAAGTGGATGTCAATAAATGGTATCTATTATCTTTTATCTGTGACATCATAAAATTTATCGTAATAATAATTTTCTTATTGTGCGGGCCTATGGACTTCTGAAGGCGTAAAGCGAGGTCTAATTTGAACAAGTCAGCGAAGCTGATCATTTGTTTTTTTAAACCAATCAAACTGATTTTAACTGATTGTTTGATGTTAGCATGATAAAAGTGTAGATGATACTCTTTATGATCAGTTTGCACAAGCAATGGCAGGGGCTGAAAATTCAAGGCGAGAAGCATTTATAGAGGGAAGGTAAAGATGTCATTGAGGCTATTCACAAGATAAAGTTTTGTGCATGTAGCATGAAAGTTCCTATTTTCCCTCCTCATCTGGCTCTTTCCTCCTATAAATAAAATTTATTTGTTGTCATATTTTGAAATTATTGAATATAGATATCTAATAATGAAAGAAGGGTCATCTTAGGGTACTGGTGCTTTTGGGAATTAGGTCCGTTAAAGTCCTGATGTTTGTGTGAATATGATGGGTCATTTTTTTTAATAATAAGATCGATGATCTAAAACCTTCAACTTTATTAAATTGTATTTAATGTAACTGAAAAGTTATTTTCCTAACATGTTATTAATATAAAATTTCCAATGCAGCATATAAGTGAAGTGAATTCTGCCAATAAAAAAAATAAAAGATGTTTGCTTGCGTGGATACCAAGTCTATTGCAAGAATTACGTACGAAATGGTAAAATTTTATTGTCAGTAGGTGTGTTATTTTATTTCTTGAATTTTTGATGATTAATTAATTTTTTTTATGCGTTATTACTGCAGTTTCAAGGAATGAATACATATACTCAAGAAGAAATTGATGGGATGCGAAGTGAATGGGTAGAATTTGTAGCATTAGAGATATGAAATTTAAATTTGCTGCTTTTTTTATTTTTTAAAACTCAACTACTTTGTTCAAGTGATTTTTGAAGGCTTAGAGTTTCAATGAGGATGAAAAGAAAAAAACTGTATGGACAAATTCAAATTCATAAATATTTTTATTGAATGAATTTTATGTTTTATCATATTGTGTTCTAATGATTTTTATGATGAATCATTTAAATTTACAATTAAAAAAAATCATATGAATTTTAAGACATCAGTTGACAAAACATTTAAAAACGGTTATGATATAATAAAAGTTGATTTCTTTTTTTACTTAATGACATCATTTTGTATAATTGATTTCTATTCAAATAGATATGAAGTCGGTTTTAATCAAACCGATTTCATTTCACAAATATGAAAACATCGAAAATTATAAAAATACTAATTTCTATGACAATTCGAAAAACATCGTTTTTACGAATAATCGATGTATTTCGAAACATTTATAACATCAGTTATTAAATGATCTAAAAAGAAGAAAGCTTTAACAACACTTAAATAGAAAACACTTTTGAAACCGATGTCTAAACTAATAGACATCGTTTAAAAACCGACTTCTTTATGCTTTATTGTAGTAGTGTATCCCGATGATTGCAGCACTTAAGAGTACTAGTTCTGTATCCTACGTGATCATCATCTCTATATGACTGAAGTGATACTTCCATCTTGACATCACACCCAATAATCTACGATTCTCAGTATACTCAGAAGAGGCGTACACATAACATGTTAAAGCACCAGACGATCAAAACCAAAGTATATTGATTATTGCAAGTATTAGCGATGCAAGTCTCAGGTTAAGATCAAATACACCTACACTGATTCGGATTCCCATAGACACATAGTCATACTATCAATGGGTTTCTGAGGGGTCTATCCAGAGCGAAGCTGTTTCCGTACCATCGGTAAACAGAACCTCCTATTACAATTGCATGAGTATCCAATACCCAAATATATGAGAACTATGTTTTTACGCTTCCATAACACGCACAAGTGTAATACTAGCCTATTCCGCATTATCGATGTCCAGTCTCGATAATACTACGACTAGGGATATTTAATGATTAAACCTTACGTAGATTATTATTGTCTCATATCTTATTAATCTGGTACTAATCATATGGACTATTATCATTTATATATCCCGGTAATCCAATTACAAATGATAAAAGAGCAATTTCCTTTGTAACATAGTTAATTTGTACAACAACACTATGTTCTTTACAAATAGTGATGCTATGGGTAATAATTGTCCAACAATCTCCCACTTGGCCTATAGTACACCTGAACTATGTACAGGTCACTCAAACTTCTGCTGAGAAACAGCTTTCATCAGCAGATTTGCAATGTTATCATCTGATGCGTTTTATTCGATCATCACATCGCCACGATGTATGATCTGACGAATCAGATGAAATAGTCGAAGTATATACTTGGATCGTTGATGAGACCGTGATTCCTTAGCCTGTGTTGTAGCCCAGCTCAGCTGCTAACAGAACTACACCTAATACAATTAGGATTATATAGATCCAAAAATGCTTCTTTTGCTGCCTCAGCTGCAGCAATGTTCCGCTTTTGTTATTTATTCGGCAACAATATCTTGCTTGGAAGATTTTCAGCTCACTGTTCCATTATTCAAACTAAATATGTACCCTTATTGTGACTTAAAGTCATCTTTGTCGGTTTGGAAACTTGCAGCGGTGAACCTAGTCACCTCAAGTTCTTCTTTTCCGTAGCTCAAGAAAGAATCCTTAGTTCTTCCAAGATACTCAAGGATGTTCTTTACATCAATCTAGTGACCATTATCTGGATTGGACTTATAGCGTCTACATATGCTAAAAGCATATAAGACATCATGTCCCATACATTTAAAAAAAATGTACGAGCTCTGGGAGGGTTGTCAGTAGCTTTCTAGATCTATCCCAGTAGATCTTTATTCCTAGAATAAAGCCTGCTTCTCCCAGGTATTCCATGGAGAATTTTAATGAAAGCCAAGCTTTCATCGATTATATTATAGGAATGTTATTGCTAAGAAGCAATACATCATCAACTTATAGGACATTCATTGTTAGTGCGCTCCCACTAACCTTCTTATATACACAAGAATCATATTCGTTTTGAATGAAATTGGTGTGATATTTTATATCGTACCGCAAGTGTACGGTGTCAATTTTTAGTATAAATGAGTTTAGAGTGTCGATCCCACATGGATTGCGTTAACTCGCACTAAGTACTACAATTGATAATCCTAACTTTATTTAGATGATAATTAATAAAGATTTAATTAAATAAATAAATATAAAAATAAGTTGATAGAAGGAACTAATACGATAGAGATTATGGATCCTGATTTCACATAGCTGTCGCCTATGTAATTGTCATGCCAATTAATCATTGTTCAGTTATATTGTTTATAAGTCAAGACTCCTAAAATATTCACTCTCTCTCTCGAGTGCCGAGTGAAAATATCATTAACTATAGACTTCGATATCTCTATAAAAATCCAATAGTTAACAATTCATTACGCTTTGTGATTCTATGTTAACGACTTCAAATGAATTACAAATTCTCTCGAACTCTATAAAATCCTATGTCATATCCGCTAGATCCATTCAAAATCCTCTCTCTCGAGTGATAGATTCTAAACATGTATCATCATATTTGTGGCCAGCAAACACAAAGCATTAAACTCAAAAGAATATAAATAAACTGAATAAAACTTCATCACAAAATTGACAATTAAAATAAAGGTTCAAGCATCAGTTACATCATTCTACAGAATTAAGGAGTTTAGTTCATGACAAAAGATAAAAATAATGAATAACAAGTCATGAATCTAATGGAAATCATTAGAGTTCTAAGAAAGAAACAAGAAGATAAAACCCGAATTGAATTTCTTCCGCTTCGGACGTCACCGCCTTAATCTCCTCTTGTTGCTCTTCAATCCTCCGCCTTGGATCTCTAAAAATATGTGTTTTGTGTTTTGTGCTGTGTATTACCCTCCTCCTTTTTGTCTTGGACGAACTAATGTATTTATAATAAAATCCTGGAGTCATTAGCGATCTTAAAAACCCTAAAAATCACTTTCCTAGCTTGCGCAGATTTTCTTCCGCAGGGGGCGCTGCGGCTCTGAACGGTGGGTGCTGCGGCACAAAAATCCCTGGAAAATTTATGTAAATGACTAGATCTCCTCGAGTAGATGCAAATCGATATATTATGGGTCTCGTAACTCTTTCTAGATCAAAAGTTATAGCCTTTTTAATTTCAGTGCGCAGCTGATGCTGGTTTTTACTAGCTTCTTGAGACCAATACTACCAATAGGTCCCGAAACACGCGTATTTGCTCCATTATCGATGCTCTAATGCTTCCTACAAAAAAGACATAAAAGATACTACAAAATACATTAAATGGCTCGAAACATAACAAAATAATAGGCTCAGGATGTCGGAATAAGTGGGTATAAACCACACTTATCAAACACCCCCAAACTTAAGGTTTTGCTAGTCCCGAGCAAAAGATAAAATAAAAACAAAATTCAAATTAACAAATAAAAATAAAAAATTACTAAACTAACTAAGCCACTTTCGTAGGGATCACAATTGCATTTAGCGTATGCAACAAGCCTTTAAACCCCTAGGCGGCCCTAGTGGACGAATTATAGTCTCGTGAGGGCTTACAGTGACGATACCCACAAACGTCATTCACACACAATCATGCAAAAATAAAAAAATAACAAAAGCATTGTCCCGATAGTTTTGCATAATATTATCCTCAAAAAATGCTCATAAATGAAATTATAAAACCTTCAAAGTACGCAATTGAAACTCGAATCCAAGTTCTTGAATAAATCATCTAAGCTAGACTCACAATGTGTGTGTGTGTAAAGGTTCGGTCACAACTTTGATCCTAAGTAAGTCAACTTAATGATTTTGTTTAAAAATTAGAATCGATGGGTCAAACCAACTTAGATATCTCAACTATGCTCTGTAATTGCCTTATTTTGTGCTCAGTATGGTATGATTTTTTTTTCTTCTCTCTTTTTACTTCTCTTTTGAACTATTCAATTTTTTTTTCAACACACCTACCATTTAAGGTAGCATTTCTCCTCATGGTGGTCCTAATACTCGCGCATGGGTAGCTTCAGGCTTATCGGTTATAGGTGTTTATTTTCTTTCTTTAGATATTTTTTTTTTGCTTTTATTTCTATCCATACCATACATCATAACACTAACAAATCAAGATAGACATCTTAAGCAAACGGTCATTCTGTTGGACAATTATGACCCATAGCATCACTCTTTATACATAACATGGTGTTGTTGTACAAATTAACTATGTGACAAGGAAATTGCTCTTTTATCATTTGTAATTGGATTACCGAGATATATAAATGATAAAAGTCCATATGATTAGTTCCGGGTTGATAAGATATGAGACAATATCAATCCATGAAGGTTTAATCATTAAAACATCCCTAGTCGGAGTATTATCGAGATTGGACATCGATAATGCAGAATAGACTAGTATTGCACACTTGTGCGTGTTATGGGTGCATAACGACATAGTTCTCATATATTTGGGTATTGGATACTCATGAAAGTGTAATAGGAGGTTGTTTTACCGATAGTACAGAAACAGCTTCGCTCTGGATAGACCCCTCGAAATTCCATTGGTAGTATGACTATATGTTGGATATATGACCCATAGCGTCACTATTTGCACAGATCATTGTGTTGTTGTAGCAAATTAACTATGTGACAAGGAAATTGCACTCTCATCATTTGTGATTAGATCA
Source organism: Zanthoxylum bungeanum (assembly GCA_019454045.1). Classification (NCBI taxonomy): domain Eukaryota; kingdom Viridiplantae; phylum Streptophyta; class Magnoliopsida; order Sapindales; family Rutaceae; genus Zanthoxylum; species Zanthoxylum bungeanum. The sequence goes on from SKCR01050007.1 coordinate 14,702, forward strand.
CCATAGATATATAAATGAAGAGAGGTCCCTATGATTAGTACCTGGACTGAGAATGATATGAGACAGTATCAGTCCCCGAAGGTTTAATCATTAAATATCCCTAGCCGTAGTATTATCGAGACTGGACATCGATAATGCGGAATAGGCTAGTATTGCACTTGTGCGTGTTTGTGAGGGCACAACGGCATAGTTCTCATATATATAAGTATTGGATACTTATGCAAGTGCGATAGGAGGTCGTGTTTCACCGATGGTACGGGAAACAGCTTCGCTCTGGATAGACCCCTCGGAATCCCATTGGTATTATGACTATGTGTCTATGGGAGGCCGAAATCGAGGTAGGTGTGTATAGTCTTAACCTGAGACTTGCATCGCTAATACTTACGATAATCGATAAACTTTGGTCTTGGTGGTAGGGAACTTTAACCGGTTCTGTGTACACCATTTCTGGGTTTATCAGAGAGTCGTAGTGTATTGGGTGTGATGTCAAGATGGAAGTGTCACTTCAGTCATTTGGAGATGATGTCACGCAGGATACGGTACTAGTGCTCTTGAGTGTTGCGCAACCAATCGGGATATTGTGACCAGGTCATGTATATCCGATTATAGAGACTATGTTACCAGACATCCGACATGTGTTTCGGACGGGGCAGACACTTATCCAGCCCCAGCCCTAGCACGTGATTATCCGATACTGGGCCGATATACACAATACTACGGTATACTACGCTTGATACAGATCTATATATTCCTGTAAGAATATTTCTGGAGAATTGGGTAGGCATGGCGCTTTGCTAGAAGCCAACCTTGTCTTGTAAATCGATATAAACGTAGTACGAGGTACTTACGTGTTCGGACAGTCCGACGATCGTATTTACTGCCAACATATCCGGAGATCTCATGGGTTGCTTCCTGAAGATTCACCGATGATGTATTACTCGCACTTTGATTAATCTGGGATTAATTAGAAGAGAGAGATAGAATTAATCTGGGATTAATTCGATGAGAGAGAAAATTAATCTGGGATTAATTACGGAGATATTTTACCTTGATAAAATTGTTAAAGAGAGAGAACGATTAATTTGGAATTAATCGATAAAATAATATATTTGATATATTATTAGAAATTAGATTTTGACGCGGATTTAAAATTAGATTTTAATTCGGGCGAACGAATTAATTTAGAATTAATTCGTTAGCGACGTGAATAGTGATTTCGCTAGGCGTAATCATTTAATTACGACGCGACGGAAAATTCGTTAATTTGGAATTAGCGAACCCGAGCCCGAGAGTGATTGCGAGCGCATTCGCATTTCGAATTCGAGCGCGGCACGCGAGTCACATCAAGCGTCAAATCGTTTGTCACATCATGCGTCAAATCAATTGTCACTTTGAGTGATGTGACTTGACAACATGTCACTTTATTAAAGTGATGTGATATGACTTAAAGTAATAAGTAGAAATGATGTGTGAAAAGTAGAAAAGCATTAATAGACTTTTGCTTTTTACTTTTGATATATATGATAATGATTTATATATATTTATTTTGTTTTTGGAAAATAAATTAAATATATAAACTTATCATTCTCTCTCTTGCATGCAAGGGCAATATACGGTTTCTCTCTTCTCCCTCCATTTCTTCTTCATCTTCTCCTTCACGCATGGTGCGTTTTTCTTCTCTTATTTTTCTGGTTCACACGAATTTTGAGAAGCAAAATGGAAGATGAACAAGTGCTAGCACACCTTGAGTAATACATAGGTGATAGGGAAGTGTCTTCATGAGCTTGGAAAGCTTGAAGCTTGGAGCTTCAATGGAGTCTTGCATGGCCGAAAATGGTGGAGTCCAAACCAGTCCAAACCGCCACAGCCCACTGTCAAGGAAAGCCATTGCCGAGCTTGGAGGAGCTTAAAATCGCACCTTGTTCTTCATTCATCAAAACGAAATTCAATGTGAGTATATTCCGCACCTCCTTTGATGTGTTCATATGCGTTTTTATGCATGATTTGTTGATCTTGGGACTTGATTTAACTCCAACAATGGTATCAGAGCTTTTGTTGCATGAAAACCGAATTAGGGTTCTTGAGCAAATTTGGGGCTTTTGATTTTAGCTTGATTCTGTCTAATTGATTGTTTGAGAATGATTATATATGATTGAATTTGAGTTGTATGTAATCAATTTGATAAAAAAAATTGATTGGATTGATTTTCCCCAATTTGCTTATTTTTGTCAAACTTTAATTTGGGTAAACTCGATTTAGGCATGATTTGGTTGAATTGTTTGATGCATTATGCTTGAATGAGGTTGAATTGAAGTTGTGCATGATCAATTTCAAGAAAATTGGATTAGATCAATTTTCCCCAATTCTTAGGTTGAAATGAAACTTGAAATTGGGTAAAATGTGTTTAAGCATGTTTTAATTGAATTGGATGTTTAAGTATGCTTAGAACATGTTTAATTGAGATTGTGTGTGATCAATTTCATGAAATTGGATTGGATTCAATTTTCCCCAAATTGGAGGCTTGGCCGAAAATTGCATAACCCTAATGTCTTGGTAATTTTGTTTTGTTTGATCATTGGATGACTTAAAACAATTGGTTAATGTTGTTTTGAAGTTCAATTGGATTGAATTTTAATTTGAACATTTTTCCCTTTTAAAGTGGCTTGGCCGAATCTTTAAGACATGAAATTCATTGTGATTTTGTTGTTTGATTCATTGGATGAATTGAATTGATTTGGGAAATTAAGATTGTGGACTCAATTGGATTGAAACCGAATCGAATTGAAAAACCCCTAATTGCCGAGACTTGAAGCATGTTAATTGGGTTTGATTTTAATTGAATTGTGTTGGACACTATTTGTTGTTAAAGTGCATGATTAATTAGGCTAATTGATGTTTTAGAAATGTTAATTGGGTAATTGATTGTGTATTACACTTAGGTTAATTAATTGTGAAATTTGGAATTTTATAAGTTAATTAATTTGGGCTTGATTTTGGAATTGGGTTGTTAGGTTGTAATTGGGCTTTTGGGCTTTGTTGTAACAAAGTTGGGTTTAGGCAAAATTGGTTGGATCCAATTAGGCCCAAAACCGAATCCAAAAGGTCCAATTATGACTTAATGGACCTTAATTATTTAATTGGGCCTAATGGGCCAAAATTAATTTAAAGGCTTATGGGGTAACTCCCGGATTGGATTTTGGTTGTTCGGTTTGACCCGAGTTGACCAAAAGTCCACGCCTATAGAAATTAATTAAAAGCCCATTGGACTTTAATTAAATAAACATTAGATGTTAATCGGGCTTTGAGACCCGTTGCGATTAAATTTGGAATTTAAGTCGTAAAGGTTCGTTAATAAAAGTGTAATATTTAATTTAGAATTAAATAATGAATTAGAATTAAATACGTATTAAATTGGATTTAATTATGTAATTTAATTTAATTCGTAGAAATTGTACTTTGAGTACGTGTTCGCAAAACGAGTTTGACTCGAACAAAAATCAAATCTTTGTTTGAACATTGGATGATCACTAATATTCAAGATTAATTAATTTGATTGATTGATTGATAACATGCTTGTATGAATACATGGTTGTGATGTTTGAATAATGTATATCGGATGGATATTAGTCGGGTTGGGCGATTTTGGAAATTGTAATAAATTTGATTTATTAAATTGGACCTGCGTGTCCAGCCTATCTCCTATTACTTTGTATTCTCTTCTCACCTATTCCCCTCCATGTAAAAGAGGTTTCTTTAGAAGTGTAGTGTAACGGGTAGAAGTAATACAAGTGCTAGCGGGGAGAGAAAGTGAGAGATTTGATCTAGGATCAATGTAAAATATCCATCCGCATATCATTATTATTTTATTTCATACTCGCTTATTATGTGTTTAGAATGCATGCTTAAGGGTGTATGATGATGAGACCTTAACAAAGATAATTAAATTGGTAGCCAATTTGCACGCGAAAAACCCTCGTTAAATATCATGCGTTTTTCCTTCCATTGAGTGATTCTTACTCAAGATCCGAGATTGGCAGGGGTTTTGGCCAAAGTCAAGCCCTTGTCCATCAAGATGTGTTAATCACGAGGCTTTGTGTTCCATATCGGTGTCGTGTCCAAGTTGTGGTTGTTGCCAAAGTCAAGACCACTTCTTGTCCATTGACATTGATTACGAAGCTTCCATGTCAATGGGTCCGCGCTTGACTGGGATCACTAGGTTTGTTGTGCCAAAGCCAAGGCCTAGTTGATTCAGAGGAAAATGGTTAGGGTATATATATACATTCGATGTATAGGCATATATAATATATGTTTGGGACTTGGATGTCCACCTACTGGATCTAGGAGTTGGATGAGATCCAATTGATCTTCGAGATCTACCTAGTTAATTATCATACAATTTTGTGGCCAAAGTCAAGATTGTGTGATATTTAACGGGATCCTAGCCCACTAGGAAACACACGGTTTCCCGAGTACTCGACAGAGGGTTAGAGGCTCGACGAAAAATAGTGGGAGGCAAGTATTGAATTTGCACATTCGTTCGAATACTCGCTAAACACGCTCATTTTATTTATTTCGTCATTAGATTAAATATTAGTTAGACTAATATTTAAATTGTTGTTTTAATAACAGTTGGACTGTATTATACTTGATTATATATAATTGGATTATATTAATCAATATATTTGAATTAATTAATTTCAGTTTACAGTTGATTTTATAATTGGATTATAGTAATCAATGTAATTGAGGTTAATTAATTTGGATTATATTTGATTATATAGTTGGACTATTATAATCATTATAATATATAAAGTACCACTAATCGTTGATTAAATAGTTGGACTATTGTAATCAAGATAAAATTGAAAAGTTGAATATTTAAAATATAATCTAGGATTAAAATATTTTAATGATTTAATTTTCAAATTGGGAATAATAATAGTTTACTTTATTTGATAAAATAACTTATTACGTTACGCCCAAAATTAAGCAAATAGTAGAGCATAAAATCTTTGGAAGATTTATGTGATGATGACTTTAATGCTTAATTTAATATACTTGTCATAAATCTAATTTTGGATTTAGAAGTATTAAAATTGCAATTTAATAATTCTTGGAGAATTAATTGGCTATTCATGTAAAGTCAAAGTTTGCAATTGGGCATGTAGCACGAGGTGCACATTCCTTTCAATATTATAAAAACCAAGGCTTGGCCTAAGGTTCCTAAAATATTGAAAAGGATAAATGACATATCCCAAAGTGACTACCATTTGGATATGGAAGACACGAAGGAATTAAAGAAGGGCGAGGCTAACTTTAAAAATGTTTGTCTTAGTTATGTTCACAGCTAGTATTGAAATTAGATTTTAAATACTAGTGTGGTACATAAAATATATGTATTGATATTCAGAATCTGCTTTGAGCAGGATACTGACTTCAAGCTGAGATTGCTCTGCGAATCGGAAAGGGACGAAAGTCGCTGTTTCGACCGTAGATACCTAAGTTTAGGAACTGCCCTTCGGGTTGTACTTGAATTAGGAACTGTTATAATGTAACTAGTTTGACTAGAGACATTATCTCTTTATCAGTGTTTAATCCGTTGCGGATAAAACCTTTATATAGAAACACTGAGTGTTTTATTATATAAAGATGATACTGAGATAAATATATTAGATATAAATAACAGAATTTATATTTTGAATATAAATAAAATCTCAAACATATAAAAGACAAATAAATAGCTCAAATTGATTTGATCAATAGAGACTTATTTATGGCATTGTTGTCTAGGACACAATTAAACGAGACATGTCAGTTAGACGGTGTGTCCGAACTAAAACCGAATTTTGTTGGACATGATAAGGTTTATCACGAGTCGCTCTGAGCTATCATTTCCTTCAAACAGGATATGTATTAACAGTGCAAAACTTATTAGAATAAGGTTCCATGTAAATCTGTTTGACAGATATCATATAGGATATGAACAGGAAAGAAACGAGGTTTCTCATTCCTGATAATTTGGGTATGCCAGGCATAACGTTTGGATGATACCAAACTAAGAACCCAAAACGGATTAGTGCCAATATAGGTTATCCTAAGGGAAACCATAAGTATAGTACTTATAAATCCCACATGAGAACAATGTGATTGTTGCTCACCATGCGGTTTTCCTGAGAGGAATACCGATATGCAGTGGTCAGTGGGAGGATAGTGATACTCGATGAAAATCGGAGTAATACTGTTCTAGGCACTGAATCTTAATGGAACATATATAATTCATCAAGGATGAAACTATACCATTAATCTTCGAATACACAAGAACAAAGGAAGTGATACGAGGTATCGACTCCCTATTATGACAAAGTGTCATGAGTCCAAAATGGATTCCATGTTTAACAACTATTTTGGATACTAGTTGTTGTACCACAAAGCATTGTGCCTATTGGTACATAATACGTCTTCAAGGAAGACATACATGGATGGCAACATACCAACGTACAAAGCTAGGCTTTTGACGGAAAGGTATCGTTATCAACATTGTGTTAATAACGGTTCAACCTTTTACCTGTTGCCATGGTAAATCCATTTTGAAGATGCTTGTTGATAACTGTATATTTCATTTGTGAAATATGTCAGTTAAAATCAAAATCGCTTTCCTGAAAAGGAAACCTTTTGGAGAATGTTTACAACATTCTGACGATTTTGTATAACCGACCGACAAACAAGGTTTGCGGATTATTCAATCCATGTTTGGATTGAAGCAAGCATAGGGTTCTTGGAACTGACATTTTGAAATAATCATAATGGTTTATGATTTAACTCAAAACGAATAATTCTTGTGTAATAAGAGGTTAGTGGGAGCGCACTGACAGTGGCTGTCCTATAAATAATGATAATACGTCATTTCTTGGAAATGATATTCCCATAAAATAAATGTCGGCAAACTTGGCTTTCGAAATACTCTCCGTGGAACCGTACATTGAAAATGTACAAGACCTGGTGTGTCATACGCTTTGAGCATATGGATTCACAAACAGGACAATCCGAGTGATAGTCACTGGATTGATGTTAGGAACATCCGTTAGTATCTTAGAGAACTAAGGATGCTGTCTTAGTCTATGGAGTAGGAGAACTTGAAGTGACTGGGATCACTGTAGCAAGTTTCCTATAACCGATAAAGACGACTAAAAGTCCAAACGGTACTATACAGTTTGAATAACGGTGCAGTGAGCTGGAAATATTCCGAGCAAGATAAATGTTGCCGAATTAACAACAAATGCGGATTATTGCTGCAGCTGAGGCAGCAATAGAAGCCATTTGGATCGATAATAAATCTAATTAGATTAGATATAGTTCTGTTAGCAGCTGAGCTAGGCGTCAGCACAGGCTAAAGAATTAAAGGTCTCATCGACGATCCAGATATATACTTCTATATCATCTGATTCGTTCGGATCATACATCGTGGCGATGTGATGATCGTGTAAATCGCGTCAGACGATAATTAAGCAAATCCGCTGACGAAAACCTTTCCTCAGCAATTTGAGCGAATTGTACATAGTTCGGGTGTTAGACACTCGAGTGACTGGCTATGTGCCAAGTGGGAGATTGTTGGATAATATGACCCATAGCGTCACTATTTGCACAGATCATTGTGTTGTTGTAGCAAATTAACTATGTGACAAGGAAATTGCACTCTCATCATTTGTGATTAGATCACCATAGATATATAAATGAAGAGAGGTCCCTATGATTAGTACCTGGACTGAGAATGATATGAGACAGTATCAGTCCCCGAAGGTTTAATCATTAAATATCCCTAGCCGTAGTATTATCGAGACTGGACATCGATAATGCGGAATAGGCTAGTATTGCACTTGTGCGCGTTGTGAGGGCACAACGGCATAGTTCTCATAATATAAGTATTGGATACTTATGCAAGTGCGATAGGTCGTGTTTCACAACGATGGTACGGGAAACAGCTTCGCTCTGGATAGACCCCTCGGAATCCCATTGGTATTATGACTATGTGTCTATGGGAGGCCGAAATCGAGGTAGGTGTGTATAGTCTTAACCTGAGACTTGCATCGCTAATACTTACGATAATCGATAAACTTTGGTCTTGGTGGTAGGGAACTTTAACCGGTTTTGTGTACACACTTTCTGGGTTTATCAGAGAGTCGTAGTGTATTGGGGTGTGTGATGTCAAGATGGAAGTGTCACTTCAGTCATTTGGAGATGATGTCACGCAGGATACGGTACTAGTGCTCTTGAGTGTTGCGCAACCATCGGGATATTGTGACCAGGTCATGTATATCCGATTATAGAGACTATGTTACCAGACATCCGACATGTGTTTCGGACGGGGCAGACACTTATCCAGCCCCAGCCCTAGCACGTGATTATCCGATACGGGCCGATATACACAATACTACGGTATACTACGCTTGATACAGATCTATATATTCCTGTAAGAATATTTCTGGAGAATTGGGTAGGCATGGCGCTTTGCTAGAAGCCAACCTTGTCTTATAAATCGATATAAACGTAGTACGAGGTACTTACGTGTTCGGACAGTCCGACGATCGTATTTACTGCCAACATATCCAGAGATCTCATGGGTCGCTTCCTGAAGATTCACCGATGATGTATTACTCGACTCGCCTTTGATTAATCTGGGATTAATTAGAAGAGAGAGATAGAATTAATCTGGGATTAATCGATGAGAGAGAAAATTAATCTGGGATTAATTACGGAGATATTTTACCTCGGATATAAATATCGTTAAAGAGAGAGAACGATTATTTGGAATTAATCGATAAAATAATATTTGATATATTATTAGAAATTAGATTTTGACGCGGATTTAAAATTAGATTTTAATTCGGCGAACGAATTAATTTAGAATTAATTCGTTAGCGACGTGAATAGTGATTTCGCTAGGCGTAATCATTTAATTACGACGCGACGGAAAATTCGTTAATTGGAATTAGCGAACCCGAGCCCGAGAGTGATTGCGAGCGCATTCGCATTTCGAATTCGAGCGCGGCAACGCGAGTCACATCAAGCGTCAAATCGTTGTCACATCATGCGTCAAATCAATTGTCACTTTGAGTGATGTGACTTGACAACATGTCACTTTATTAAAGTGATGTGATATGACTTAAAGTAATAAGTAGAAATGATGTGTGAAAAGTAGAAAAGCATTAATAGACTTTGCTTTTTACTTTTGATATATATGATAATGATTTATATATATTTATTTTGTTTTTGGAAAATAAATTAAATATATAAACTTATCATTCTCTCTCTTGCATGCAAGGGCAATATACGGTTTCTCTCTTCTCCCTCCCTTTTCTTCTTCATCTTATCACGCATGGTGCGTTTTTCTCTCTCTATTTTTCTGGTTCACCGAATTTTTGAGAAGCAAAATGGAAGATGAACAAGTGCTAGCACACCTTGAGTAATACATAGGTGATAGGGAAGTGTCTTCATGAGCTTGGAAAGCTTGAAGCTTGGAGCTTCAATGGAGTCTTGCATGGCCGAAAATGGTGGAGTCCAAACCAGTCCAAACGCACAGCCCACTGTCAAGGAAAGCCATTGCCGAGCTTGGAGGGAGCTTAAAATCGCACCTTGTTCTTCATTCATCAAAACCGAAATTCAATGTGAGTATATTCCGCACCTCCTTTGATGTGTTCATATACGGTTTTTATGCATGATTTGTTGATCTTGGGACTTGATTTAACTCCAACACTATATGTCTATGGAAGTCCGAATCAGGGTAGGTGTATTTGGTCTTAACCTGAGACTTGCACCGCTAATACTTTGGACAATCAATGTACTTTTGTTTTAGTCGTCCAGGGCTTTAACTGGTTCTGTGTACGCTTTTTCTGGGTATATTGAGAATCGTAGTGTATTGGGTGTGATGTCGAGATGGAAGTATCACTTCAGTCATATGGAGATGATGGTCACGTAGGATACGGAACTAGTACTCTTATATACTGCAGTCATCGGGATAATATGACTAGGTTATGATTATCCGATTATAGAGACTAGTTACTAGAGATCCGACATATGCTTCGTACGGGGCAAACACAATTCCAGCCTCAGGCCTAGCATGTGACATCCGATACTGGATCGCAATACGCAATACTACGTATACTATGCCTGATATAGATTACATATTCCTTTAAGAATGTTTATGGAGAATTGGGGAGGCACGGTGCTTTGCTAAAAGCCAACATTGTCTTGTAAATCGGTAAAAACGTAGTACTAGGTACGTACGTGTTCGGATAGTCCGACGACCAGATTTACTACCAACATATCCGAGGATCTCATGGGTCGCTTCCCGAATTGACCGATGACGTATTACTCGAACATATTAATCTGGGATTAATTAATAGAGAAGAAAATTATTCTAGGATTAATTACGGAGATATTTTATCTGGGATAAAATACTATTTATAGAGAGAGAACGATTAATTCAGAATTAATCGATAAAATACTATATTCGATTTTTTATACGAAATTAGATTTCGACGCGGAATAAAAATTAGATTTTAATTCGGGCGAACGAGTTAATTTAGAATTAATTCGCTAGTGACGTGAATAGTAATTTTTGCTAGGCATAATTATTTAATTAAAATTGATTTAATTACATCGCAACGGAAAATTCGTTAATTCAGAATTAACGAACCCGAGTCCGGGAGTATTTTCGGGCCCACTCGCATTTCGAATCAAGTGGGGCCCACAAGTCACATCATGCGTCACATCACTAGTCAACTTTATCACTTTAATGTGATGGATGTTGTTGGTTGATGGTTGAGTGCAAGACACTCAAATGTGATGGTTTGAGTGACTAATACCATTTTATTTAATTTTGTTATATCATTTTAACTTGTTTTTGAAACAACACACACAACATTCACATCTTCTCTTCTCTCTCCATTCGTCCAAGAGCCATTTTTTCTCTCAAATGTTATTGGCTTGGCCGAGAACAACAAGAAGCAAAAGGGAAGAATTGTGGCAAATTTTTCCAAGATGCTAGCACATCCAAGGGGTCATTCAAAGGTGATAGGGAAACCAACTCTGGAGCATGGAATCCACAATCAAAGCTTGGAGCTTGGAGGACATCCATGGAGGAGCATGACCGAATCCAAGGAGCATAAATAAAGGGCAATGCCGAGAGCCTCAAGGAGGATTTTTGTTGTTCTTCACATCGCAAAAGCCGATCAAAGTGAGTATTCCGCAACTTTACTTTGATGTATTCACATGTTTTCATTGCTTAATTTGATCTTGGGATAACCTAGAAACCCAACAATGGTATCAAGAGCCTTGATTAAGCATGAAATTTCATTTAGGGTAAAATTTGGGTAAAATTTATTTGAGCATATTTTGATGAAATTGTTTGATTGAGTATGCTTGAATGATGATAACATAGTGTTATGCATGATCAATTTGATGAAATTGAATTGGATCAAATTTTCCCTAATTTTTGGGCTTGGCCGAAAGTTGAGTGCCCTAATGTCATGGTAATTTTTTGTTTTTTGAATCATTGGATGAGTTTGAAAGACTTGGGAAATGTTGATTTGAGATTCAATTGGATTGAAATCGAAATTGGACAATAAACCCTAAATTGTCGTGACCAATAAACATGGAAATGAGATCATTTTTTGATTCAATAATATTGGACATGTGTTGATGATGATTAGCATGATTAATTAGTGTAATTGGTATTTTGGAAATGTTAATTTGAATAATTAATTATGGCTAAAGCACTTTAGTTAATTAAATTATGAAATTTGGAATTTTAGAATTTAATTAGTTGGGCTAAATTTTGAATTGGGCTTGAAAAGTTGTATTTGAGCTTAATGGGCTTGGTTGGGCCAAGTTTGGTTTAGGTTAATGGTTGGATCCAATTGGGCCTAAAACAATTTCCATAAAGTCCAAATATAATATAATGGACCTTTAAAATTTTAATTGGGCCTAAATTGATTTTTGGCAAAAGGGTGATTCCTTATTGTGATTTGGTTGCCAATGTTCATGCCTTATAAATTAATTGAAAGCCCATTGGACTTTAATTAAATTGACATTGGATGTTAATTGGGCTTTGAGACCCGTTATGATTAGATTTAGAATCTAAGTCGCAAAGGCTCATTGATAAAGTGTAATTATTTAATTTAGAATTAAATAAAGAATTAGTATTGAATACAAATTAAATTGGATTTAATGTTGTAGTTTGATATAATTCAAGAATTCGTACTTTGAGTACTTATTCTTAAAACGAGTTTGACTCGCGCAAATAAAATCGTTGTTTGAACATTAGATGGTCATTAATTTCAGATTAATTAATTGAATTAGATTGATTGATAACATGCTTTGTGTGAATACATGGATGTGATGTATGAATAATGTATATCAGATGGATATTAGATGGGTGGGGGAAATTTTGGAAATTGTTGTAATAAATTTAGAATTTATTAAATTGGACCTGCGTGTCCAGCCTATTACCTCTTGATTCTTTGTATTTCTCTTCTCACCTATTCCCCTCAATGTAAATGAGGTTTTTTAGAAGTGTTATGTAATTGGGTAGAAGTAAGAATTGTACTAGCATGAGAGAGGAAATGGAAAGATTTGTTCTAGGAACAATGTGTTTTAAATATCCATCCGCACATCATTATTAATTTATTTGTCGCGCCTTATTATGCTTTTAGAATGCATACTTAATGGTGTATGATGAGACCTAATCAAAGATAATTAATTGGTTGCCAATTACGCGAAAAAACCCTCAAAATATATTAAGCGTTTTTCCTTCCATTGAATGATTCATTCTCAAGATCCAAGATTTGCACTGGTTTGTTGGCCAAAGTCAAGGCCTTTGTCCATCGTGGATGTGTTTGAATCATGAAGGCTTTGATCCATATCGCATGTCTTGTCCAAGTTGTGATTTGTTGGGCAAAGTCAAGATCACTTCTTGTCCATCAACATCGATTACGAAGCTTTCCAAGGTCAATGGGTCCCGCTTAACTGGAATCATTAAGTTTGTTGTTCCAAAGCCAATGCTTAATTAATTCAGAGGAAAAAGGTTAGGCAATATATTGGATATATTGGCATATATTAGATATATGTTTCGGACTTGGATGTCCACCTACTGGATCTATGAATTGGATGAGATCCAATTGATCTTAGAGATCTACCTAGTTAAATATCATACAGCTTATTGGCCAAAGTCAAGGTTGTGTGTTATTTATAGGGATCCTAGCCCACTAGGAAACAAGGTTTCCCGAGTACTCAACAGAGGGTTAGAGGCTCGCCGAAAAATAGTGGGAGGCAAGTATTAAATTTGCAATTTCGTCTAGATACTTGCCAATACGCGCTCATTTCATTTTTCGTCATAATTTAAATAAAATATATTAGTTGGACTAATATTTAAATGTTGTTTTAATTAAACAGTTGGACTGTATTCAAACTACTTCAAATAATAGTTGATTATATAATTGGATTATAGTAATCAATATATTTGAATTTAAATAATTAAATTATAGTTGATTATATAGTTAGACTATAGTAATCATTATATTCAATAGTACCTGAAATCGTTGATTGGATAGTTGGACTATAACAATCAAGATAATTGAAAGATTAGCTTTTAAAACATAACCTGGGTAAAAAATGTCTTTAAACGACTTTAATTTTCAAATTCGGAATAATACCTCAGGATAGTCCTAGGAACTGAGCAGTTATTCTATTTTATAGAACAACCTCTTGGGCCTGAGCCCGGAGTTGAGCAAATAGTAGAACATGATCTTTGGAAGATTTATGTAATGATAACTTTAGTGCTCAATCCATTATACTTGTCGCAAAGACTCCTTAATTTCTTCGTCAGAACTAAGGATTAGATCCTTATAGTATAATATTGAAATTGAAGGATCTTCATAGATCTATCCTTAGATCTTAGAAGTATAAATTGCTAAAAGAAGCTATTTCGCTCGTGTATGCTAGAGGGTACATCTGTGGAGCACTAGGTGTCGCAGATGATTGTGTTGGACAGTTATGACCAATAGCATCACTATTTGTACAGATCATGGTGTTGTTGTACAAATTAACTATGTGACAAAGGAAATTGACCATTTATCATTTGTAATTAGATTACCAAGATGTATAAATGACGAAAGGTCCACATGATTAGTTCCGGATTGAGATGATATGAGACGGTATCAATCCATAAAGGTTTAATCATTAAATATCCTTAGTCGTAGTATTATCGAGATTGGACATCGATAATGAGGAATAGACTAATATTACACTTGTGAGCGTTGTGGGAGCATAACGGCATAGTTCTAATATATTTGGGTATAGGATACTCATGCAAGTGTAGTAGGAGGTTGTGTTTTACCGATGGTACGGAAAGCAGCTTCGCTCTGGATAGACCCCTCGGAATTCAATTGGTAGTATGACTATGTGTCTATGGAAGTCCGACATCAGGTTAGATGTATTTGGTCTTAACCTGAGACTTGCACCGCTAATACTTGCGACAATCAATATACTTTGGTTTTGGTCGTCCCAGGCTTTAACAGGTTTTGTGTACGCTTCTTCTGGGTATTTTGAGAATTGTAGTGTATTGGGTGTGATGTCGAGATGGAAGTATCACTCCAGTCATAGTGGAGATGATGATCACGTAGGATACGGAACTCGTTCTCTTATATGCTGCAGCTATTGGGATATTATGACTAGGTAATGTTTATCCGATTATAGAGACTAGTTACCAGAGATCCGATATGTGCTTCGTACGGGGTAGACACATTTCTAGCCCCAGGCCTTGCACGTGACATCCGATGCTGGATCGAAATACGCAATACTACGTATACTACCCCTGATATAGATCACGTATTCCAGTAAGAATATTTCTGGAGAATTGGGTAGGCACGGTGCTTTGCTAGAAGCCAACCATGTCTTGTAAATCGGTAAAAACGTAGTACTAGGTACTTACGTGTTCGGATAGTCCGACGACCGGATATACTGCCAACATATCCGGGGATCTCATGGGTCGCTTCCCGACGATTCACCGATGACGTATGACTCACACTTTATTAATCTGGGATTAATTAGAAGAGAGCGAAAATTAATCTGGGATTATTTATGGAGATATTTTTTCTGGGATAAAATATTATTTAAAGAGAGAGAACGATTAATTTGGAATTAATCGATAAATAATATATTCGATATATTATGCGAAATTGGATTTCGACGCTGAATTAAAATTAGATTTTAATTCGGGCAAACGAGTTAATTTAGAATTAATTCGTTAACGACGTGAATAGTGATTTTGCTAGGCATAATTATTGAATTACGTTGCAACAGAAAATTCGTTAATTTGAAATTAGCGAACTCGAGCCCGGGAGTGTTTGCGGGCGCACTCGCATTTCGAATTCAAGTGCGGCCCACAAGTCACATCTAGCATCAAATCACTTGTCAATCGATTGATGTGATGTCTAGTCACTTTGAGTGATGTGACAACATGTCACTATTGATTGATGTTGGTAGTTGGAAGGCATTGATTTTTTTTGCCTTTGACTTTTGGTTTTTTGAAAATTGTTTTGGTATTTGATTTTTGGAAAATCAAAAACAATTGATATAACACATTTTCACTCTCTCTCTTGCAACCACTCACGGTTTGGAACCATTTCCCTCCTCTACTTCTCTCGGCTTTGAAGCCTTTTTTTTCTTCCATGGCCGATTGGATCAAGGATGAAGATGGTGATTTTTGTGGCAAAAATCACCAAGAGCTAGCACTCAAAGGAGGTCTTACGAAGGTGATACGGAACTAATTTCGTGAGCATGGAATGTTTGTGTTAGCTAAGGTCCCAAGATCATAAACAAGCATGACATAAGTGCGAATACAAATCAACGAAGTTACAGAATACTCACATCGATCGGTTGAGCGACACGGAGGACAACAAAACAAACTTTCTGCCCTTGTGAGTCACGGCAGTTCAGTGGTTGTGCAGTCCACTGTTTTTTGTTTTGAGTCTCCAAGTTTTGTGATCCAAGCTTCGTCAAACGATTCCCGGCTCATGGGTGGACTTCTCTATCACCTTCGCATATTCTCAGAGTGCTAGCTCTTGTGATTTTTGCCACAAAAATCACACACTCAAGCTTTCCTTCACACGATTTTGACAGAAACCAGTGAAGTAATTTCAGCCCTTTTGGGCGTGTAGAAGATGAAGAGAATGGAGAGAGAGAGAGAGTTGTTATTGTTTTCAAAAAACAAGTTAATGAATGATATACCAAAAATGAAATAAAATGGTATATGTCATTTCATTCAATCACACTTGAGTGTAACACACTCAAACATCAACTTACTGTTGGTTTTCTATAAGGTCCCAAGATCAAACAAGATATGAAATTATGTGTGAACACATCAACGGAGGTAGCGGAATACTCACATTGATCGGTAGAGTCGATTTGGAGATGATTCAAGCCCAAAAACGCACTGCATTGATCTCATCACTGCAACAGTCCACTGTCCTACAAAACAGAAAATTGAGTGAAGAAACGGAGCTCCAATCTTCGTCCGATGGATCCCGACTCATGGGGGGACCTCCCTACCACCTTCGCAAGACTTGTAAGTGTGCTAGCACTTGATTTCTCACCATGAGAAACCACTCTTGCTTCCCTTTAGCTCACGCCCAAACTGGTTCAAAACCAGTGAAGAAATGGCCACCATTGCCGTGAGAGGAAGAGAGAATTTGAGAGAGAAGAAGTTTTGTGTTGTGTAATTAAAATGATTTACCAAAAATCAATTTATATTTATGCCATAATTTCATTAAACAAATAATAAACTTATGACACAAATCATGCAAAGGCTTAGAGTGTCAAACACTTCATTTCCATGCATTACCATTGAGTGCAATGTACACAATCCATGCAAAGCATTAGTGTGTCAAATAAGCATAATATGACATGTGTCATAGTTAATGCATAACATGACATGTGTCATGTGGGCCCACACGTTTCCGATCTGTGTTCTTCAAAAGAAACACATAACCACAACGTGATGTCACATCCGTTAAGGTCACGAAATATTCATGTTAACATCTAGCCTAGCTAGATATGGGCCCACTTACTTCACCATGAATAGGGCTAACAGATCGGTGGCTCTTTTACTATTACCAAGTAAATAGTATTTTAGGTATTTAACCTAATAAACTAGATTCGTAGACCTTATTTGAATAGTCAAATCAGTCCTAGTACCCACTCTTCAAAAGTGTGGATATACGAGTCTTGTTTAATTGTGTCCCAGACAACAATGCCACAAATAAGTCTCCATTGATCAAATCAATTTGAGCTATTAATTTGTCATTTTATATGTTTGAGATTTTTCTTTATATTCAAAATATAAATTATGTTATTTACATCCAATGTATTTATCTCAGTATCATCTTTATATATTGAAACACTTTAGTGTTCTAAAATATAAAGGTTTCATCCGCATTGGATCAAACACTGATATAGAGATAATTTCTCTAGTAAAACTAGTTACATTATAACATTTCCTAATTTAAGTACATACCAAAAGGGTAGTTCCTAAACTTAGGTATCTACAGTCGAAACAGCGACTTTCGTCCCGTTTCCGATTCGCAGAGTAATCTCGGCTTGAAGCCAGTATCCAGCTCACAGCCGATTCTGAACGTCAATACATATATTTTATGTACCACACAAAGTATTCAATTTCAATACTAGTAGTGAACATAACTTTGACAAATATTTTTAAAGTTAGAGCCTCGCCCTTTCTTTAATTCCTTCGTGTCTTCCATATCCAAATGGTAGTCACTTTGGGATATGTCAATTATCCTTTTCAATATTTCACAAACCTTTGGCCAAGCCTTGGGTTTCGGAATATCGAAACGATGTGCACCTTGTGCTACATGCCCAATTGCAAACTTTGACTTTTCTCCACTAGAATAGTCAATTAATTCTCCAAGATTTATTAATTGCAATTTTAAATACTTTTAAATCTAAAGATAGATTTATTATAAGTATATTAATTAAGCACTAAAGTCATCATCACATAAATCTTCCAAAGACTTTATGCTCCACTATTTGCTTAATTATGGGCTTAGTTATAATAAGTTATTTTATCAAATAAATTAACCTATTATTTATTCCCAATTGAAAATTAAATCATTTAAAACATTTAATCCAAGGATTATATATATTTTAAATATTCAACCTTTCAATTCTTTCATGATTTTAATAGTCCAACTATTTAATCAATTTAATAAGGTACTATTTATTATAATGATTACAATAATCCAATTATTTAATCAACTATAATTTTAATATTGATTACTATAATCCAATTATAAAATCAACTATCATTTTAAATTCAATTATATTGATTACTATAATCCAATTATAAAATCAACTATATATTGAATAAGTTTGTATATAGTCCAACTATATATATATTTTTAAAACAACATAAAATATTAGTCCAACTAATACTTTTGATTAATATGACGAGTAAAATATAAATGAGCGCGTTTAGCGAGTAATTGAACGAATGTTGCAAATTCAATTCTTGCCTCCCACTATTTTTCTTCGAGCCTCTAACCCTCTGTGGAGTACTCGGGAAACCGCGTTTCCTAGTGGGGTAGGATCCTATTAAATAACATACAACCTTGACTTTAGCCAACAAGCTGTATGCTATTTAACTAGGTAGATCTCACAGATCAATTGGATCCAATCCAATTCCTAGATCGGTTAGGTGGACATCCAAGTCCTAAACATATTACTTATGCCAATGTATCTAATACATTTTCCTATCCTATCCTCCGAATCATCTAGGCCTTGGCTTTGGCACAACAAACCTAATGATTCCAGTTAAGCGGGACCCATTGACAGGAAAGTTTCGTAATCAATGTATTTGGACAAGAAGTGATCTTGACTTTGGCCAACAAATCACAACTTGGACTAGACACCGATGTGGAACAAAACTCTCATGATTCAAATACATCCAATTGACAAGGTCTTGACTTTGGCCAACAAACCAATGCCAATCGGATCTTGAACAAGAACCATTCAATGGAAGGATAATCGCTTAATATAAATTGAGGGATTTTCGCGTGCAAATTGGCTACCAATTTAATTATCTTTGTTAAGGTCTCATCATCATACACCCTTAAACATGCATTCTAAATACATAATAAAGCGAGTATGAAAATAAATAATAATGATATGCGGATGGATACTTTACACATTGATCCTAGATCATATCTCTCCCTTTCTCACTCAAGCTATCACTTGTACTACTTCTACCTGTTACACTACACTTCTAAAGAAACCTCATATACATAGAGGGGAATAGGTGAGAAGAGAATACAAAGAGAAAGAAGGTGATAAGGCTGGACACGCAGGTCCAATTTAATAAATCGAATTTATTACAACAATTTCTAAAATTGCCCACCCGACTAGTAT
Source organism: Zanthoxylum bungeanum (assembly GCA_019454045.1). Lineage (NCBI taxonomy): Eukaryota > Viridiplantae > Streptophyta > Magnoliopsida > Sapindales > Rutaceae > Zanthoxylum > Zanthoxylum bungeanum. The sequence continues at coordinate 34,178 of SKCR01050007.1, forward strand.
CCATCCGATATGCATTATTCATTCAACACAACCACGTATTCACACACACAAGCATGCTATCAATCAATCTAATCAAATTAATTAATCTGATAATTAAGTGATCATCCAATGTTCAAACAACGATTTGATTTTGTTCGAGTCAAACTCGTTTTTGCGAATAAGTACTCAAAGTACGAATTCATGAATTAAATTAAACTACATCATTAAATCAAATTTAACATGTATTTAATACTAATTCATTATTCAATTCCAAATTAAATATTGCACTTTATTTAATAAACCTTTACGATTTAAATTCCAAATTCAATCGCGTCGGGACTCAAAGTCCGATTAACGTCCAACGTCAATTTAATTCAAGTCTAATGGGCTTCAATTAATTTCTTTAGGCATGGGCTTCGGCAACCAAAGCCCAATAGTGGAATCACCCAAAATGCCTTAGAAATCAATTTCGGCCCATTAGGCCCAATTAAACATTAAAGGTTCATTAGTCGCAATTGGGCTTTATGGTTAAGGTTTTGGGCCCAATTGGATCCAATCCACTTGGCCTAAACCAAACTTGATAAATCAAGCCCAATAGCCCCAAATACAACAATTCAAGCCCAAATCCAATTTAAGCCTAAATAATTAAATACACTAATCCAATTACGCAATTTAATTACCTAAAGTGCATTACATGATTAATCGACTAAAATCAATATTTTTAAAACACCAAATTAGTCCAATTAATCATACTTAATTCATTATTACATGTCAAACACACATAATGAAAAATCAAACCCATTTACATGCTTTCAAGCTCTCGGCCAAGGAAGGTTATTTTGTCCGATTTGAATTCAATCCGATTAATTACACAATCGACAACGTATTAACTTCCCGAATGATTTCATACACATCCAATGTTCATAAAATCAAAATACCAAGACATTAGGGCATTACACATTCGGCCAACTCAAAGATTTGGGTTTTTGTCCAATTCAATTCGAAATCCAATCCAATTCGATTCAAATTAACGTCAATCTAATCGATTCTAACTCATCAATGAATCAAAAATCAAAAAATCCAAGATCCAAAAAATCAATTGACATTCGGCCAACATGAAATATTTGGGGAAAATAATTCCAAATCATTTTTCATCAAATTAGTCCAACCAAAATGAATTTAAACATGTTATAAGCATACTCAAACATTCAATTCATTCAAATCATGCTTAACAAACATTTACCCAAATTTTAAGCCCTACAAATTTCATGCTTGCAACTTTAGCTCATGATGCCATTGTTGGTTTTCTATAAGGTCCCAAGATCAAACAAGACATGAAATTATGTGTGAACACATCAACAACGGAGGTAGCGGAATACTCACATTGATCGGTTGAGTCGATTGGAGATGATTCAAGCCCAAAAACGCACTGCATTGATCTCATCACTGCAACAGTCCACTGTCCTACAAAACAGAAAATTGAGTGAAGAAACGGAGCTCAATCTTCGTCCGATGGATCCCGACTCATGGGGGAACCTCCCTACCACCTTCGCAAGACTTGTAAGTGTGCTAGCACTTGATTTCTCACCATGAGAAACCACTCTTGCTTCCCTTTAGCTCACGCCCAAACTGGTTCAAAACCAGTGAAGAAATGGCCACCATTGCCGTGAGAGGAAGAGAGAATTTGAGAGAGAGAAGTTGTGCTGTGTAATTAAAATGATTTACCAAAAATCAATTTATATTTATGCCATAATTTCATTAAACAATAATAAACTTATGACAAAAATCATGCAAAGGCTTAGAGTGTCAAACACTTCATTTCCATGCATTACCATTGAGTGCAATGTACACAATCTCCATGCAAAGCATTAGAGTGTCAAATAAGCATAATATGACATGTGTCATAGTTAATGCATAACATGACATGTGTCATGTGGGCCCCACACGTTTCCAAATGAAAGTGGGCCCACGTGCACTCACGCGTTCGGGTTCGATATTTCCGAAATACCGAGCTTACGTCGCGACGTTAATTCAATCGAATTTAAATAAATAATTACGCCTGGCGAAATTATTATTTACGTCGCTAACGAATTAATTCTGAATTAACTCGTTTGCCCGAATTAAAATCTAATTTTAATTCCGCGTCGAAATCTAATTTCCTTTAATATATCGAATATATTAATTCATCGATTAATTCCAAATTAATCGTTCTCTCTCTTTAGACGACATTTTATCCCGGATAAAATATCTCCGTTATTAATCCTAGATTAATTTTCTCTCTCTTCTATTATAATCCCAGATTATTCAAGAGTGCGAGTAGTGCGTCATCGGTGGATTATCGGGGGAAGCGACCCATGAGATCCCCGGATAATCTGGCAGTAAATACGGTCGTCAGAGTATCCGAATCACGTACGTACCAAGTACTACGTTCTACCGATTTACGAGACAAGGTCGACTCCTAGCAAAGCACCAAGTCTTCCCAGGTTCTCCAGACATATTCATCAAAGAATATCTAGATCTGTATCAAGCGTAGTATACAATGTATTGTGCATATGGCCCAGTATCGGATAATCACGTGCTAGGGCTGGGGCTGGATAAGTGTCTGCCCCGTCCGAAACACATATCGGATGTCTGGTAACTAGTCTCTATAATCGGATATTCATGACCTGGTCATAATATCACGATTGGATGCGCATCACTAAAGAGAGAACTAATACCGTATCCTGCGTGACATCATCTCCATTATGACTGGAGTGACACTTCCGTCTTGACATCACATCCAATACACTACGATTCCTGATAAACCCAGAAGAGGTGAACACAGAACCAGTTAAGATCCCCCACCACCAAAACCAAAGTTTACCGATTATCGTAAGTATTAGCGATGTAAGTCTCAGGTTAAGACTATACACACCTACCTTGATTTCGGCCTCCCATAGACACCTAGTCATAATACCAATGGGATTCCGAAGGGTCTATCCAGAGCGAAGCTGTTTCCCGTACCATCGGTGAACACGACCTCCTATCGCACTTGCACAAGTATCCCATACTTATATATATGAGAACTATGCCGTTGTGCCCTCACAACGCGCACAAGTGCAATACTAGCCTATTCCGCATTATCGATGTCCAGTCTCGATAATACTACGGCTAGGGATATTTAATGATTAATCCTTCGTGGACTGATACTGTCTCATATCATCTCAATCCAGGAACTAATCATAGGGACCTCTCTTCATTTATATATCTAAGGTGATCTAATCACAAATGACGAGAGTGCAATTTCCTTGTTACATAGTTAATTTGCTACAACAACACAATGATCTGTGCAAATAGTGACGCTATGGGTCATTTTGTCCAACACTTACATCAAGTCAATCAAGTTGTCAAGTCACATCACTCAAAGTGAAAAGTGATTTGAAGCTTGAAGTGACTAGCGATTTGACGCTTGATGTGACTAATGATTTGACGTTTGATTTGACTTGCGCGCCGCACTCGAATTCGAAATGCGAATGCGCTCGCAAATAATCATGGGTTCGAGTTTGATAATTCCAAATTAACAAATTTTCCGTTGCGTCGTAATTAAATGATTACGCCCAGTGAAATCACTATTCACATCGCTAACGAATTAATTCTAAATTAATTCGTTCGCCCGAATTAAAATCTAATTTTAATTCCGCGTCGAAATCCAATTTCGTTTAATACATCGAATATATTAATTAATCGATTAATTCCAAATTAATCGTTCTTTCTATTTAAATGAAATTTAATCCCAGATTAAATATCTCCGTAATTAATCCCAGAATAATTTTCGCTCTCTTCTAATTAATCCCAGATTAATTTAGAGTGCGAGTCATACGTCATCGGTGAATCTTCGGGAAGCGACCCATGAGATCCCAAGATATGTTGGCAGTAAATTCGGCCGTCGGACTATCCGAACACGTAAGTACCTAGTACTACGGTTTACCGATTTACAAGACAAGGTTGGCTTCTAGCAAAGGGCCATGCCTACCCAATTCTCCAGAAATATCCTTACAGGAATAAAAGATCTATATCAGGCGTAGTATACGTAGTATTGTGTATGTCTGTCCAGTATTGGATGATCACATGCTAGGCCTGGGGATGGAATTGTGTCTGCCCCGTATGAAGCACATGTCGGATGTCTGGTAACTAGTCTCTATAATCGGATAAACCTGACCTTGTCATTTTATCCCGATGACTGCATTACTTAAGAGTACTAGTACCGTATCCTACGTGACCATCATCTCCATATGACTGAAGTGAGACTTCCGTCTTGACATCACACCCAACACACTACAATTCTCAATACACCCATCATTGGCGTACACAGAACCTGTTAAAGCCCTGGACGACCGCAACCAAAGTATATTGATTGTCGCAAGTATTAGCGGTGCAAGTCTCAGGTTAAGACCAAATACACCTACCCTGATGTCGGACTTCCATAGACACATAGTCATACTACCAATGGAATTCCGAGGGGTCTAACCAGAGCGAAGCTGTTTTCCGTACCATCGCTAAAACACAACCTCCTACTACACTTGCATGAGTATCCTATACCCAAATATATGAGAACTATGCTGTTATGCTCCCCACACCGCCCGCGGACAAGTGTAATACTAGTCTTTTCCGCATTATCGATGTCCAATCTCGATCATACTATGACTAGGGATATTTAATGATTAAACCTTTATGGATTGATACTGTCTCATATCATCTCAATACGGAACTAATCATATGGACCTTTCATCATTTATACATCTTGGTAATCTAATTACAAATATTAAAAAGGGCAATTTCCTTGTCACATAGTTAATTTGTACAACAACACCATGATCTGTACAAATAGTGACGCTATGGGTCATAATTGTACAACAATCTCCCACTTGGCCTATAGTCAGTCACTCGAGTGTCTGACAACCCGAACTATATACGGTTGGCTCAAACTGCTCAGAAAAGGCTTTCGTCAGCGGATTTGCATGATTATCATCTGATGCGATTTGTACGATCATCACATCGCCATGATGTATGATCCGTACGAATCAAATGAATATCGAAGTATGTATCTGGATCGTTGATGAGACCATTAATTCTTTAGCCTGTGCTCAAGCCTAGCTCAGCTGCTAACAGAATTATATCTAATCTAATTAGATTTGTTATCGACCCAAATGGCTTCAATTGCCGCCTCAGCTACAGCAATAACTCGCATTTGTTGTTTATTAGGTAACAGTATCTTGCATGGAAGATTTCCAGCTCACTGTACCGTTATTCAAACTGTATAGTACCGTTTTGTGACTTATAGTCGTTTTTAACGGTTTAGGAAACTTGCAGTAGTGATCTTAGTTCTCTAAGATACTAACGGATGTTCTTAACATCAATCCAGTGACTATCACTTAGATTGGCGTGATTGTGAATCCATATGCTCAAAGCATATGAGACACCAGGTCGCGTACATTTTTCAATGTACGATTTCTCGGAGAGTATTTATGAAAGCTAAACATTCACCGATTGTTTATTATGGGAATTTTAATTCCAAGAAATGACCTATTATCATTATTTATAGGACAGCCACTGTCAGTACACTCCCACTAACCCTCTTACATACATAAGAATCATTTCGTTTTGAATTAAATCATACTCCATTATGATTACATCAAAACGATAATTCCAAGAACCGATGCATGCTTCAATCCAAACATTGATCGAATAACCCGCAAACCTTGTTTGCTAATTTTGGTATGACAAAATCGACAGGATGTTGTAAACATGCTCCTAAAGGTTTCCTTTTCAGGAAAGCGATTTTGCCATTCAGCTGACATATTTCATAAATGAAACATGCAGCATTAGCAAGCATTATCCAAATGGATTTACCGTGGCAACAGGTAAATGGTTGAATCGTAATCAACATAATGTTGATAACGATACCTTTCCGCTACAAGCCTAGCTTAGTACGTTGGTATGTTGCCTTCCATGTATGTATTCCTCGAAGACTTATAAAATACTAATAGGCACAATGCATTGCGGTACATCAACTAGTGTCCAATATAGTTGATATACATGGAATCCATTTTGGATTCATGACAATTTGTCATTATTAGGGAGTCGATATCTGGTATCACTTCCTCATACGTAGTCAGTTGGTATACCTCAATAAGATAGACATCTTTATTAGGTGAGATCAGAAACACATGCCCCAGGTTGTTTTCTGACTCTCTCTGACTTACGTGGTTCTTGTGTATTCGAAGATTAATAATATAGTGTCATCCTTGATGAACTATTTATGTTCCATTAAGATTCGTTGCCTTTAAAAGTATTACTCCAATTTTCATCGAGTTTTACTATCCTCCCACTTACCACTGCATATCGGTATTCATCTTAGGAAAACCGCTTGGTGAGCAACAATCTAATTGTTCTCTGGTGAGATGTATAAGAACTATTCTTATTGTTTCCCTAAGATAACCTACAGTTGGTACTTATCCAATTTGGGTTTTAGTTTGGTATCATCCAAACATATGCCCAGCATTCCAAAATTCTCAGGAATGAGAAACCTGGTTTCTTTCCTATTCATATCTAATATGATATTTGTCAAAAAATTTTATATGGAACCTTATTCAAAATAAGTTCTGCACTGTTTATAGCGTATCCGTTGAAGGAAATGGTAACTCAGAGCGACTAATGATTAACCTTATCATGTCCAACAAAATTCGGTTTCTCCGTTCGGACACACCGTCAGGATGACGTGTTCCGAGAGGAGTCCTCATTTGAAAGAACACTATACTCTTTCAAGTATACTAGAAACTTATTGCTTAAGTATTTTGCATTACGGTCTTACCATGACAGTTTAATACTTTAGCCGGTCTGTTTGTCTACTTCGTGTCGAAACATTAAAAGTTTCTGATTTGTGTTTCAAAAGAAACACATAACCATAACGCGATGCCACATCCTTAAGGTCACGAAATATTCATATCCACCTCTAGCCTAGCTAGAAATGGGCCCACTTGGTTAACTATGAACTAGGGCTAACAGATAGGTGGCATTTGCACTTTTACCAAGTAAATAGTGTTTTAGGTACTTTACCTAATAAACTAGATTCGTAGACTTTATTTGAATTGAATCAAATCAGTCCGAGTACCCACTCTTCAAAAGTGTGGATATACGATTCTTGTTTTAGTTTGTCCCAGACAAGAATGCCACAATTGAGTTTCTTCCGATCAAATCAGTTTGAGCTATTTGTTTGTCATGTTATATATTTGAGATTTATTTATATTCAAAATATAATTTTGTTATTCACATATAATGTGTTTATCTCAATATCATCTTTATATAATGAAACACTTTAGTGTTCTAGAATATAAAGGTTCACCCGCAGCGGGTTAAAGACTGATATAGAGATAATGTTTCTAGTCAAACTAGTTAAATTATAACAGTCTCCTAATTTAAGTACGCACCCGAGGGTAGTTCCTAAACTTAGGTATCTACGGTCAAAACAGTGACTTTCGTCCCGTTTTGTGTTTCGCGCAGATAAATCTCTATTGAAGTCAGTATCCTGTTCAAAATAGATTCTGAACATCAATACATATATTTTATGTTCCACACTAAGTATTTAAAATCTAATTTTAATACTAGTGGTGAACATAATATTGACAAACATATTTGAAGTCAGAGCCTTGCTCGTCTTCAATTCCTTCATGTCTGCTTCTGCGATCTCGTTTGCCACAATTTAGGTAGACATTTTGGGATATGTCCATTTTCTTCCTAGAAGATTATAATGATTTTGCCTTTGCCCTTTTCAATACTCCAAAAGCCTTTGGCCAAGCCTTGCTTTCTAGAATATCGAAGTAAGGTGCGCCATGCGCTACTTGCCTAATTGCAAATTTTGACTTTGTCTCCTTGAGAATAGTCATTAACTCTCAAAGAGTTATTTATTGCAATTTAGTACTTCTAAGATTCTAAGGATAGATTCTTTGAAGATCCTTCAATTTCATTATCATACTTTAAGGATCTAATCCTTAGTTATGATTCAGAAATTAAGGAGTCTACTGCGACAAGCTTAATGGATTAAGCACTAAAGTTATCATTACATGATCTTCAAAATATTATGCTCTACTATTTGCTTAACTCTGGGCTTTTAGGCATAATATGTTATTTTATCAAATAAAGTAACTTATTATTTTCCAGGACCATCCTGAAATTTGATTCCCAATTTGAAAATTAAACAATTTAAATACATTTTCCCTAGGATTATGTTTTAAATGTCAATCTTTCAATTCCATCTTGATTTTAATAGTCCAACTATTTAATCAACGATTTCGGTACTATTTATTATAATGATTACAATAGTCTAACGCGGAAGACAACAAAATGAACTTTCTGCCCTTGTGAGTCACGGCAGTTCACTGGCTGTGCAGTCCACTATTTTCTATTTTGAGTCTCCAAGTTTTGAGCTCCAAGCTTCGTCAAATGATTCCCGGCTCATGGGTGGACTTCCCTATCACCTTCGCATGTCTCTCGGAGTGCTAGCTCTTGTGATTTTTGCCACAAAAATCACACACTCAAGCTTCCCTTCTCACGGTTTTGATAGAAACCAGTGAAGTAATTTCAGCCCTTTTGGGCGTGTAGAAGATGAAGAGAATGGAGAGAGAGAGAGTTGTTATTGTTTTCAAAAAACAAGTTAATGAAGGATATACCAAAAATTCAAATAAAATGGTATATGTCATTTCATTCAATCACACTTGAGTGTAACACACTCAAACATCAACTAAAATCAAGTCAATCAAGTTCCCAAGTCACATCACTCAAAGTGACAAGTGATTTGACGTTTGAAGTGACTAGTGATTTGACGCTTGATGTGACTAATGATTTGACGCTTGATTTGACTTGCGTGCCGCACTCGAATTTGAAAAGTGAATGTGCTCGCAAATAATCCCGGGTTCGGGTTTGCTAATTCCAAATTAACGAATTTTCCGTTGCGTCGTAATTAAATGATTACGCCTAGCGAAATCACTATTCACATTGCTAACGAATTAATTCTAAATTAATTCGTTCGCCCGAATTAAAATCTAATTTTAATTACGAGTCGAATTCCAATTTCGTTTAATATATCGAATATATTAATTAATCGATTAATTCCAAATTAATCGTTCTCTCTCTTTAAATGATATTTTATCCCAGATAAAATATCTCCGTAATTAATCCCAGATTAATTTTCTCTCTCTTCTAATTAATCCCAGATTAATTTAGAGTGCGAGTCATACGTCATCAGTGAATCTTCGGGAAGCGACCCATGAGATCCCCGGATATGTTGGCAGTAAATTCGGTCGTCGGACTATCCGAACACGTAAGTACCTAGTACTACGTTTTACCGATTTACAAGACAAGGTTGGCTTCTAGCAAAGCGCCATGCCTACCCAATTCTCCAGAAATATCCTTACAAGAATAAAGGATCTATATCAGGCGTAGTATACGTAGTATTGTGTATCTCTGTCCAGTATCGGATGATCACGTGCTAGGCTTGGGGCTGGAATTGTGTCTGCCCCGTACGAAGCATATGTCGGATGCCTGGTAACTAGTCTCTATAATCGGATAAACCTGACCTTGTCATTTTATCCCGATGACTGTAGTATTTAAGAGTACTAGTACCGTATCTTACGTGACCATCATCTCCATATGACTGAAGTGATACTTCCGTCTTGACATCACACCCAACACACTACGATTCTCAATATACCCAGCATTGGCGTACATAGAACCTGTTAAAGCCCTGGACGACCGCAACCAAAGTATATTGATTGTCGCAAGTATTAGCGGTGCAAGTCTCAGGTTAAGACCAAATACACCTACCCTGATGTCGGACTTCCATAGACACATAGTCATACTACCAATGGAATTCCGAGGGGGTCTATCCAGAGCGAAGCTATTTCTCGTACCATCGGTAAAACACAACCTCCTATTACACTTGCATGAGTATCCTATACCCAAATATATGATAACTATGTTGTGCCCTCACAATGCGCACAAGTGTAATACTATTATTTTACGTATTTATCGATGTCCAATCTCGATAATAATCTGACTAGTGATATTTAATGATTTATCCTTCGTGGACTGATATTGTCTCATATCATTTTCCGTCCAGGAACAAATCATAGGGACCTCCAATCATTTATACATCTAGGTGATCTAATCACAAATGATAAGAGTGCAATCTCCTTTGTCACAAAGTTAATTTGTACAACAACACCATGATCTGTACAAATAGTGACGTTATGGGTCATAATTGTCCAACATGGAATACACAAACCCAAAGCTTGGAGCTTGGAGGACACCATGGCCGAAAAAGGAGGAGCAAAAATGGAGCAGAATGCTGAGAACCTTTGAGGGATAAAGTGTTGGTTACTATAATTAGTCCCAAGGAAAGATTAAGCTTATGAAATACAACAATGAATATATATAATAAACTTGAAGCATGGCGGAATCATACTTACAAAGCTTTTGTGATGAAAAGATGAACAAAGGTTGAAGCTCCAAGATCCTTGAAGTTTCGCCAAGAGGAGAAAAGAGTTGAAAGCTCCAAGCTTTGTGTATTCCAAGCTCCAAGGTGGTTTCCCTATCACCTCCTTTGATTCTTTGCTTGTGCTAGCAAAATGGAGAATGAGAAAACAATTTTCTGCCTGTTGTGTGCAGCTCACGGCGTGAGCAAGAGAGGAAGAGAGAAGAGTGTTTCACTTTTGATTTTCATTCCTTTGCATGCCAAAAAACGTGAATGACCAAGGAAAATGAAAAGTGAAGTGATATCTAATACCAAAAGAATTTTTTAATGCAAAAAATCCTTCCAAAACCGTGCATGGCTTTCCCTCCAAAAATGAATCCATCATTTGCTATCATTACCATACTTTGAGATTAGAGACAATGCATCATCCCTTAAAGGTGACTAGATACATTCACTATCTATTCGTATTAAGTAATGAGATATCGCGATGTGATTTGCGGATATCACTCGATTCAAAATACGAATGTGTCCGCAAGCACTTTCGGGCTCGGTTTTCGTTAATTCCAATTAACGGATTTCCGTCGCGACGTGAATTAAATAATTACGTCTTGCGAAATTATTATTCAGTTCGCTAATGAATTAATTCTAAATTAATTCGTTTGCCCGAATTAAAATCCGATTTTAATTCCGCATCAAAATCTAATTTCGTTTAATAATATATCGAATATATTATTTTATCGATTAATTCCAGATTAATCGATCTCTCTCTCTCTCCTAATAAGGCATTTTATCCAAGATAAAGTTTCTCTGTTATTAATCCAAGATTAATAAAGTTCGAATCAAACATCATAGGTGAATCTTCAGGAAGCGACCCAAGAGATCTCCGGATATGTTGGCAGTAAATACGGTCGTTGGATAGTCCAAACACGTACGTACCTCGTACTACGTTTTTACCGATTTACAAGACAAGGTTGGCTTCTAGCAAGAGCCATGCCTACCCAATTCTCCAGAAATATTCTTACTGGAATATTAGATCTATATCAAGCGTAGTATACCGTAGTATTGCGTACATCGATCCAGTATCGGACGATCACATGTTAGGCATGGGGCTGGAAATGTGTCTGTACCGTACGAAACATATATCGGACATCAAGCAACTAGTCTCTTTAAATCGGGCAATACTG
>SKCR01050008.1:0-69626 GCA_019454045.1 Zanthoxylum bungeanum
GTGAGGTCTCTATTGTCAGCGGTGTTGGGTCGAGGTGCCTAGGGTCGAGGTGCCCCATTGTCGGTTGTAGTTCCGGGTCGAGGTGCCCAGGGTCGAGGTGCCCCCGTTGTCGCTTGCTGTTCCGGGATGCGTCCCAGGGTCGAGGGCCCACTGCATCATCATCACAGCTCACATTCGGTGGTTCGGGAACAAAGCCCAGAGGTCGAGGCACCTCACCACCATATCAACTCAGTTTGAAGCAACAGGCAAGTCAGGTGGCAGCTGGCGAGCCAGGTAAGTAAAAATGCATTGCATAACTTTCATATGATTGTCACTGTTACACACTGCACAAGTCCCATCAAAGTGGGGGAGACTGTAGGCATTGCAATTTTGCATATCAGCCCGATGATGAGTCTCGTATGGAGACACTACCTCTTTAATTGTGAAAGCCGCGGGAAACGGACGTTGGAAGGGTAAAGTTGGAAATTAGCATTTTGTCAGATTTAACTCGCTTGTTTCACTTCGGGTTCGCTTGTTGGACCTCTGTTTTAAAACACACCAAGCTCAATCCAAAATAATTAAAACATTTAAAATACATGTCACAAATTAAAACCAATTAAATTGAAATCTTAATTAAATTAAATTCACAAATTAAAATCCAATTAAAATCCAATTCCAAAATTAAAATAAATCACTTCCTAATTTTAATTAAATCACCCACCAAAATATAATAATTTCTTACCTTAAATAATTAAAATTAAACACAAATTAAATTACTTGATTTCTTTCCTTTTTAAAAGCCATGCAAACCCTAATGAATCACTATAAAAATAACACATTCTCTCCTGACGCCCTCCTCCTCTCACTCGGCAAAAGACAAATGAAACCCTAATTCACGCCACAAACAACATCCATCACTGCCCCTTGACGCCTTGTAAACTGAAACAACACCACCTTGTGAACCCAACAACCGATCACAAAACCAGTCACGGCATGCATACATAAACCCACATCGAAGCCAGTAACCTTAAGCCAAAAACGACGCAAACAAAACCCTAGCTCTCTCCGTCTCTCTCCCGATCATAAAACACAAAATAACCCTAAACGCCACTCTCAGCCAAAAACCCTAGGCTCACGGTCTCTCATCTCTCTCGTCTCTCTTCACAATCAAACACACAGCAGCCAACTTCAGCCGACTGAATAAACAACAAATCAGCAGCCCCTTTACCGTTCAAACACACAACTTACCCACCTTGATGTCTCTCTCTCACCCTTCCCTTGATCGGCCACGCACACAAAGCTAATAACCCCCGCCGACACAGCCCCCACCATGGTCTCACGTCGGCAACTAACCATAAACACACACGCCTTGGAGAGGGCACAACATCAACCAAAAGGACGTGAAGTACCGGCCAAATAAGGAAACAGTAAGGCAACGTCGCTTGTGTGTCTTGATTACAAGCTTATGGTAGGAGTATCAAGTGTCTTGGCATTAGGTCAACTTGATGGAGAGTCTTTATGGGTTGTAGCAAGGCAACGTGGGGGCAGCTCGGACGTGAGGCAGAAATCGGCAAAGCAAAGTGGACAAACCCTAGCCAAACTCACCGACGCAACAAACAAACAAACAAAGCAAGCCCCCTGACCGACCAAAATTAAGCCACCCACTAACTCTCACATGTACGTAAACAACGACAAACCATGCAGCCCTACACGTAGCCATGAAACACGTAGACTCGGCACCAACAAATAACCACCAGCAAGCCACAAACACACTCCCCCTGACCGAACAGATCCAACAAAACATAACCCATAAACAGTCCTTAAAGCAATCCTCGAACACCCCCTGAAAACAGTCCTTAAAACAGTCCTTTAATCACCCAAAAAAACAGTGACCAGAAAATACAACAAAAACAGCAGCGAAATGAAGTGAAAACAGCAGCTCAAACAGCGAAACAACGAGGAAAAACGTTGGATTAGTGAACCAGAAAAGTTGCGGAACATCAACCATTCCGACGGCCGTGTAACGCGCTTTCAAGAGACGACAAAAGAGGTTAGACATGAGGGCACCTTCTTTATTTATTATCTTTCGTTCCTTTTATTTATTTTAATATATTATCGCATGAGAGTCGTTTTTTGAGGCATGATGTGAATTCCGGATGAGCGGAATATGTGTTCTCTTTTGTGGTATATCGGATGGAAACCCGGACGTAAATTTCATAACCGAATATGAATGGACGGTAGTGCGGTTTGTACTCGGGATACAATGTCACGTACTACTTAAGAGACACACGTATTTCGTTTCATCCAAACTTGTATTTGAGCATGATTTAGTCTAGTATCTCGTTTATTTTAAAAGCATGATTATGTCATTTATTTATGCATGATTTAGTTCTTTAATTTTGCATTAGTGATTTAGTTTACGTTTATGTTGTAGTAGTTATTTATTTGTTCTTTGCGTTTGATTATTCGACATGCTCGCTGTGTGATATTGTATGCTTGCCGTTATAATGATTTACTTTTTTAAAGCATGCGAACTTAGTCATATGACTTATTTTGATGAATGCGGACTAGGTCTAAGTTACCTTTGAGCATACATGTTGAGTAAATTTGGTTAGTTTATTGCACAAATCATATCATTACAAGTGGCATAAGTAAGGGACCATTCCGAACCCAACACGTTTGAGGTCTTCCCTTGCGAAGGGTGAGTGTGGCCTTAAATCTTTATCCCGGTTCACACCGGGTGGCGACTTCATGTTACTTCTCCGGTTTAGTTCCCCCGCGGGCTACTCCGTACTCCCGACTAGGCCGCGAGCCTAGAACAGCGTCGCCGAGTTCTATTGTCTACACCACCTCTAGCCTAGCTAGAAATGGTCCCATTTACGTCACTATGAACGAGGGCTAATAGATCGATGGCACTTACACTTTTACCAAGTAAAATGTGTTTTAGGCACTTTGCCTAATAAACTAGATTCGTAGACATTATTTGAATAGAATCAAATTTGTCCTAGTACCCACTCTTCAAAAGTGTGGATATACGAGTCTTGTTTAATGTCTCCCAGACTACAATGCCACAAATAAGTCTCATTTGATCAAATCAGTTTAAGCTATTTGTTTGTCATGCCATACGTTTGAGATTCATTTATATTCAAATATAAATACTGTTATTCACATCTAATGTGTTTATCTCAATATCATCTTTATAAAAAAAATACTTTAGTGTTCTAGAATATAAAGGTATACCCGCAACGAGTTATACTCTGATATAGAGATAATGTTTCTAGTCAAACTAGGTACATTATAACAGTTTCCTAATTTAAGTACATACCCGAAAGGTAGTTCCTAAACTTAGGTTTCTATGGTTAAAACAGCGACTCTCGTCCCGTTTCTGACTCGCAGATCGATCTCAACTGAAGTAAGTCTCCTGCTTATCAGCAGATTCTGCACATCAGTACATTATATATGTACCACATCTAGTATTAAGAATCCAATTTTGAAACTAATAGCGAACATGTTTATGACAAACATACTTGAAGCCGGAGCCTTACCCCGCCCTCACTTCTTTCATGTCTGCCTTGTCCATACGGCAGTCACTATTCCAGTGACTATGATTCCACAGTTTAGGCAGACATCTTGGGATATGTCATTTGTCTTCCCAGAAGACTGTGATGATTTTGCCTTTGCCCCTTTTAGAAGCTCTGGCTCTGCCTCTAGAGCATAGCCATCAACTCTCCAAGAGTTTACTCTTGGTTCACAATGAACCTGCCCCAGCTTTCGGGTAGAGACTATAAGATCAATTCTTTGGTAGTCTCGGCCACGTAGGTAATGCCCAACTAACCTAGCTGATCGATGTCAACAATCATCTGCGACACCTAGTGCTCGACAGATGTACCCTCAGACGTACACGAGCTAAAGAGCTTCTTATGCAATTTGTACTTCTAAGATCTAAAATAGATCTATGAAGATCTTTAATTTCATCATCATGGTACAAAGATCTAATCCTTAATTTTGACGACGGAATGAAGAGTCATTGCATCAAGCACAACGGATTGAGCACTAAAGTTATCATCACATGAATCTTCCAAAGATCATGTTCTATTATTTGCTCAACTCCTGGCTTAGGCCCAAGAGGTTGTTCTATCAAATAGAATAACTTCTCAGTTCTCAGGACTATCCTGAGGTTCTATTCCCAATTTGAAAATTAAAGCCGTTTAAAGACATTTTTACCCAGGATTATGTTTTAAGCACTAATCTTTCAGTTAGCTTGATTGCTATAGTCCAACTATCCAATCAACGATTTCAGGTACTATTGATTATAATGATTACTATAGTCTAACTATATAATCAACTATAATTTGTTTGGTTAAATTCAAATATATTGATTAATATAATCCAATTATATAATCAACTATTAATTGAAGTAGTTTGAATACAATCCAACTGTTTAATTACAACAATTAAATATTAGTCCAACTAATATATTTATTTAATTTATGACGAAAAATTGAAATGAGCGCATATTGGCAAGTATCTAAACGAAATTGCAAATTTAATACTTGCCTCCCACTATTTTTCGGCGAGCCTCTAACCCTCTGTTGAGTACTCGGGAAACCTAGTTTCCTAGTGGGCTAGGATCCCGTTAAATAACACACAACCTTGACTTTGGCCAACAAATTGTATGATATTTAACTAGGTAGATCTTTAAGATCAATTGGATCTCATCTAATTCCTAGATCTAGTAGGTGGACATCCAAGTCCGAAACATATATCTAATATATGCCAATATATCCGATATATTCCCTAACTTTTTTTCCTCTGAATCAACTAAGTCTTGGCTTTGGCACAACAAACTTAATGATTCCAGTTAAGCGGGACCCATTGACCTTGGAAAGCTTCGTAATCGATATCGATGGACAAGAAGTGATCTTGACTTTGGCCAACAAATCACAACTTGGACAAGACATGCGATATGGAACAAAGCCTTTATGATTCAAACACATCCGCGATGGACAAAGGTCTTGACTTTGGCCAACAAACCAGTGCTAATCTTGGATATTGAGAATGAATCATTCAATGGAAGGAAAAACACTTAATATTTGTTGAGGGTTTTTCACGTAATTGGCAACCAATTAATTATCTTTGATTAGGTCTCATCATACACCCTTAAGCATGCATTCTAAAAGTATAATAAGGCGCGGTAAATAAATTAATAATGATATGCGGATGGATATTTAAAACAACTTGTTCCTAGAAAAAATCTCTCCATTTCCTCTCTCTCGCTAGCACAAATCTTACTTCTACCCAATTACATAACACTTCTAAAGAAACCTCATTTACATTGAGGGGAATAGGTGAGAAGAGAAATACAAAGAATCAAGAGGTAATAGGCTGGACACGCAGGTCCAATTTAATAAATTCTAAATTTATTACAATAATTTCCAAAATTGCCATCACCCATCTAATATCCATCCGATATACATATTCATACATCACATCCATGTATTCACACAAAGCATGTTATCAATCAATCTAATCCAATTAATTAATCTGAAATTAATGACCATCTAATGTTCAAACAACGATTTTATTTGCGTGAGTCCAACTCGTTTTAAGAATAAGTACTCAAAGTACGAATTCTTGAATTATATTAAACTACAATATTAAATCTAATTTAATTTTTATTCTATACTAATTCTTTATTTAATTCCAAATTAAATAATTACACTTTATTAATGAGCCTTTGCGACTTAGATTCTAAATCTAATCTTTACGGGTCTCAAAGTCCAATTAACATCCAATGTCAATTTAATTAAAGTCCAGTGGGCTTTCAATTAATTTATAAGGCATGGACTTTGGCAACCAAAGCCCAATTTGGAATCACCCTTTTGCCAAAAATCAATTTAGGCCCATTAGGCCCAATTAAAATTTTAAAGACCCATTTTATTATATTTGGACTTTATGGAAATGGTTTTGGTCCCAATTAGATCCAACCAATTAACCTAAACCAAACTTGGCCCAACCAAGCCCATTAAGCCCAAATACAACAACTTATAAGCCCAATTCCAAATTAAGCCCAATTAATTAATCACAATTAAATCAATTAAAGTGTATAGCCATAATTAATTATTCAAATTAATATTTCCAAAATATCAATTTACATAATTAATCATGCTAATCATCATCAACACATGTCCAACATTATTGAATCAAAAAATCATCTCATTCATCATGCTATTAAGCTGACGGCAATTAAGGATTTTAAATCCGATTTCGATTTTAATCCAATTAAATCCTAAATCAATTTTCTCATGTCTTCCAACTCATCCAATGATCAAAAAACAAAATTACCATGACTTTAGGGCGTACTCAAACTTTCGGCCAAGCCAAATTTTTGGGGAAAAATTATCCAATTCAATTTTCATCAAATTGATCATGCATAACTCTAAGTTATCATCATTCAAGCATATTCAAACAAACAATTTCATCAAATCATGCTCAAATCAATTTTACCCAAATTTAAAGTTAAGAACCCTAATTCCAATTTCATGCTTAATCAAGGCTCTGATACCATTGTTGGGTTTTCTAGGTCAAACCAAGATCATATTAAGCATATAATGTGTGAATACATCAAAGTAAAGTTGCGGAAATACTCACTTTGATCGGCTTTTGGATGCGAAGAACGCAAAAATTCTTCATGAGACTTACGACCAAGCTCCTCTTTATCCTCCTTGATATGTTCTTCAAGCTCCAAGCTTTGAAAAATGATTCCATGCTCATGAATGGGTTTCCCTATCACCTTTGTGTGACCCATTGGATGTGCTAGCATCATTGAAAAATTTGCCACAAATCTTTCCTTAGCTTATTGTTGCGCTCGGCCATGAGAGGAAATTTGAGAGAACAAGGCACCTTGTGCCGTGAGATGAGGGAGAGGGAGAGAAGAAAAATGAGTCGTGTGTTGTGTATTTTGATTTTCAAAATCAATTACCAAATTCAAAAAAGGTATAATGCATTAAAGCCTTCCAACAACTTACATTACTCACAAAAGTGACATCCATCACATCACTCAAAGTTGATGTGACGCGTGATGTGACTTATGGGCCCCACTTGATTCGAAATGCGAGTGGGCCCGCAAACACTCCCGGGCTCGGGTTCGCTAATTCCGAATAAACGAATTTTCCGTTGCGACGTAATTAAATCAAATTTAATTAAATAATTATGCCTAGTAAAATTACTATTCACGTCGCTAACGAATTAATTCTAAATTAACTCGCTCGCCTGAATTAAAATCTAATTTTAATTCCGCGTCGAAATCTAATTTCGTTTAATATATCGAATATATTATTTTATCGATTAATTCCAAATTAACCGTTCTCTCTCTTTAAATGAATTTTATCCCAGATAAAATTCTCCGTAATTAATCCCAGATTAATTTTCTATCTCTTATTAATTAATCCCAGATTAATAATGTGCGAGTCATACGTCATTGGTGAATCTTCGGGAAGCGACCCATGAGATCCTTGGATATGTTGACAGTAAATTCGGTCGTCGGACTATCCGAACACGTACGTACCTAGTACTACGTTTTTATCGATTTAAAATACATGGTTGGCTTCTAGCAAAGAACCGTGTCTATCCAATTCTCCAGAAATATTCTTAAAGGAATATGTAATCTATATCAGGCGTAGTATACGTAGTATTGCGTATTGCGATCCAGTATCGGATGTCACGTGCTAGGCCTGGGGCTGGAATTGTGTCTGCCCCGTACGAAGCACATATCGGATCTCTGGTAACTAGTCTCTATAATCGAATAAACATGACCTAGTCATATTATCCCGATAGCTGCAGCATATAAAAGTACCAGTTCCTTATCCTACGTGACCATCATCTTCATATGACTGAAATGATACTTCCATCTTGACATCACACCCAATACACTACGATTCTCAATATACCCAGAAGAGGCGTACACAGAACATGTTAAAGCCTTGGACGACCAAAACCAAAGTATATTGATTGTCGCAAGTATTAGCGGTGCAAGTCTCAGTTAAGACCAAATACACCTACCCTGATTCGGACTTCCATAGACACATAGTCATACTACCAATGGAATTCCGAGGGGTCTATCCAGAGCGAAGCTGTTTCCGTACCATCGGTAAACACAACCTCCTATTACACTTGCATAAGTATCCAATACTTAAATATATGAGAACTATGCCGTTATACTCCCACAACGCGCACAAGTGCAATATTAGTCTATTCCGCATTATTGATGTTCAATCTCGATAATACTACGACTAAGGATGTTTTAATGATTAAACCTTAGTAGATTAATACTGTCTCATATCTTATTAATCCGGAACTAATCATATGGACTTTTATCATTTATGTATCTTGGTAATCCAATTACAAATGATAAAAGAGCAATTTCCTTTGTCACATAGTTAATTTGTACAACAACACCATGTTCTGTACAAATAGTGATGATGTGGGTCATAATTGTCCAACAATCTCCCACTTGGCCTATAACCAATCACTCAAGTGTCTTACACTTGAACTATGTACGAGTCGCTCAAACTTCTGCTGAGAAACTGCTTTCGTCAGCGGATTTGCAAAGTTATCATCTGATGCGATTTATTCGATCATCACATCGCCACGATGTATGATCCGAACGAATCAGATGAAAAGTTGAAGTATATACTTGGATCGTTGATGAGACCATTAATTCTTTAGCCTGTGCTGTAGCCTAGCTCAACTGCTAACAGAACTACACATAATCTTATTAGGATTATTAAGATCAAAAGTGCTTTTATTGCTGCCTCAGCTGCAGCAATATTTCGCTTTTGTTGTTTATTCGGTAACAGTATCTTGCTTGGAAGATTTCCAGCTCACTGTTCTGTTATTCAAACTATATAGTACCTTTATTACGACTTACAGTCGTTGTTTTTGGTTTGGAAACTTGCAGCAGTGAACCCAGTCACTTCAAGTTCTCATTCTCCATAGTATAAGACAGCATCCTTAGTTCATCTAAGATACGTAAGGATGTTCTTAACATCAATCCAGTGACTATCACTTGGATTGGCCTGATTGTGACTCCATGTGCTCAAAGCATATGAGACACCAGGTCGCGTAGATATCTTACAATGTACGAGTTCTCAGAGAGTGCCAACAACTTTTAGATCTATCCCAGCATATCTTTATTCCTAGAATAAAGGTTGTCTCTCCCAAGTAATCTACGGAGAATTTTCATGAAAGCCAAGCTTTCACCGATTGTATTATGAGAATGTCATTTCCAAGAAATGATATATCATCATTATTTAGGACAATCACTGTCAGTGCGCTCCCACTAAACTCCTTATATAAACAAGAATTATTCTCATTTTGAATTAAATCATATACCATTATGATTACATCAAAACGCCGGTTCCAAGAACGTAATGCTTGCTTCAATCCATGAATGGATCGAATTAACTTGTAAACCTTGTTTGTTCGTTTTGGTACAACAAAACCGTCAGGATGTTGTAAACATCCTCCAAAAGGTTTCCGTTTAAGGAAAGTGATTTTGACGTTCAGCTGCCATATTTCATAAATGAAACATGCAGCATCAGCAAGAATTATCCAAATTGATTTAATCATGGCAACGAGTAAAAGATTTCGTCATAATCGACACAAAGTTGATAACGATACCTTTTCGCTACAAGCTTAGCTTTGTACGTTGGTACGTTGCCATCCATGTATGTCTTCCTTGAAGACTTATATAGTACCATTAGGCACAATGCCTTCCGGTACAAAAACCGGTGTCTAAACTTGGTTGGTATACATGGAATCCATTTCAGACATCATGGCACTTTGCCATAATAGGGAGTCGATACCTTGTATCACTTCCTCATATGTAGTCGGTTTGTCTTCCTCAATAAGATTGACATCTTCATGAGTTGAGATCAGAAACCCATACCTCCCAGGTTGTATCCTGACTCTCTCCGACTTACGCGGTTCTTGTGAATTCGAAGATTATGGTACAGTTTCATCCTTGATGAACTGTTTGTGTTCTATTAAGGAATCGGCGTCTGGAACAGTATTACTCCAATTTTCATCGAGGTTTACTTTCCTCCCACTTACCACTGCATATTGGTATTCCTTTTGGGAAAACCGCATGGAGAGCAACAATTACATTGTTCTCTTGTGAGTTGTATAAGTACTATACTTTGGTTTCCCTAGGATAACCTACAAATTAGGTACTTATCCGATTTGGGTTCTAGTTTGGTATCATCCAAACATATGCCCATCATTCCCAAATCTTCAGGAATGAGAAAACCCGGTTTCTTTCCTGTTCATATCTAATATGATGTATGTCTAACAGATTTTCATGGAACCTTATTCAAAATAAGTGTTGCACTGTTAAATGTGTATCCCTAGAAGGAAAATGGTAGCTCAGAGCGACTCATGATTAACCTTATAATGTCCAACAAAATTTGGTTTCTCCGTTTGGACACACCGCTCAATTGAGGTGTTCCGGGTTGAGTCCTATATGAAAGAATACTATACTCTTTCAAATAATTAAGAAACTTATTGCTTAAGTATTTCCATCACGGTCTAACCGTGATAGTTTAATACTTTAGCCGATCTGTCTGTCTACTTCGTGTCGAAACTCTTTGAATCTATCAAAAGTTTCTGATTCTTGTTTCAAAAGAAACACATAACCATAACGCGATGCCACATCCGTAAAGGTTACGAAGTATTCATATCCACCTCTAGCCTAGCTAGACATGGGCCCATTTACGTCACTATGAACGAGGGATCATAGATCGATGACACTTACACTTTTACCAAGTAAAATGTGTTTTAGGCACTTTGCCTAATAAACTAGATTCGTAGACATTATTTTAATAGAATCAAATTTTTCCTAGTACCCACTCTTCAAAAGTGTGGATATACGAGTCTTGTTTAATGTGTCCCAGACTACAATGCCACAAATAAGTCTCATTTGATCAAATCAGTTTAAGCTATTTGTTTGTCATGTCATACGTTTGAGATTCATTTATTTTCAAAATATAAATACTGTTATTCACATCTAATATGTTTATCTCAATATCATCTTTATAAAATAAAACACTTTAGTGTTCTAGAATATAAAGGTATACCCGCAACGAGTTATACTCTGATATAGAGATAATGTTTCTAGTCAAACTAGGTACATTATAACAGTTTCCTAATTTAAGTGCATACCCGAAAGGTAGTTCCTAAACTTAGGTTTCTACGGTTAAAACAGCGACTCTCGTCCCGTTTCCGACTCGCAGATCGATCTCAACTGAAGTAAGTCTCCTGCTTATCAGCAGATTCTGCACATCAGTATATTATTTATGTACCACATCTAGTATTAAAAATCCAATTTTGAAACTAATAGCGAACATGTTTATGAAAAACATACTTGAAGCCGGAGCCTTACCCCGCCCTCACTTCCTTCATGTCTGCCTTATCCATACGGCAGTCACTATTCCAGTGACTCCGTTTGCCACAGTTTAGGCAGACATATTGGGATATGTCCTTTGTCTTCCCAGAAGACTGTGATGATTTTGCATTTGCCCCTTTTAGAAGCTCTGGCTCTACCTCCTAGAGCATAGCCATCAACTCTCCAAGAGTTTACTCTTGGTTCACAATGAACCTGCCCCAGCTTTCGGGTAGAGACAATAAGATCAATTCTTTGGTAGTGTCGGCCACGTAGGTAATGCCCAGCTAACCTAGCTGATCGATGTCAGCAATCATCTTCGACACCTAGTGCTCGACAGATGTACCCTCTGACGTACACGAGCTAAAAAGCTTCTTATGCAATTTGTACTTCTAAGATCTAAAATAGATCTATGAAGATCTTTAATTTCATCATCATGGTACAAAGATCTAATCCTTAATTTTGACGACGGAATTAAAGAGTCATTGCATCAAGCACAACGGATTGAGCACTAAAGTTATCATCACATGAATCTTCCAAAGATCATGTTCTACTATTTGCTCAACTCCTGGCTTAGGCCCAAGAGGTTGTTCTATCAAATAGAATAACTTCTCAGTTCCCAGGACTATCCTGAGGTTTTATTCCCAATTTGAAGACTTATATAGTACCATTAGGCACAATGCCTTCCGATACAACAACCGGTGTCTAAACTTGATTGGTATATATGGAATCCATTTCGGACATCATGGCACTTTGCCAAAATAAGGAGTCGATACCTTGTATCACTTCCTCATATGTAGTCGGTTTGTCTTCCTCAATAAGATTGACATCTTCATAAGGTGAGATCAAAAACCCATACCTCCCATGTTGTTTTCTGACTCTCTCCGACTTACGCGGTTCTTGTGTATTCGAAGATTATGGTACAGTTTCATCCTTGATGAACTGTTTGTGTTCCATTAAGGAATCGGCGTCTGGAACAGTATTACTCCGATTTTCATCGAGGTTTACTTTCCTCCCACTTACCACTGCATATTGGTATTCCTTTTGGGAAAACCGCATGGAGAGCAACAATTACATTGTTCTCTTGTGAGTTGTATAAGTACTATACTTTGGTTTCCCTAGGATAACCTACAAATTAGGCACTTATCCGATTTGGGTTCTAGTTTGGTATCATCCAAACATATGCCCAGCATTCCCAAATCTTCAGGAATGAGAAAACCCGGTTTCTTTCCTTTTCATATCTAATATGATGTATGTCTAACAGATTTTCATGGAACCTTATTCAAAATAAGTGTTGCACTGCTAAATGAGTATCCCTAGAAGGAAAATGGTAGCTCAGAGCGACTCATGATTAACCTTATCATGTCCAACAAAATTTGGTTTCTCCGTTTGGACACACCGCTCAATTGAGGTGTTTCGGGATGAGTTCTATATGAAAGAATACTTGACCGGCGTAAACACACACGTATAACGCAAGCGTACGTATCGTTCAAGTAGTATAAAAAGTATCGATCCCACGAGGACTTAATACCTAAGCTATTAATTTTATGAGGTCAAATGATTACTAGTATCTAACAGGTTGTTTGATTGATTTGAATTGGTGACGATTCTAAATTTAAAAACAAGTAAATAAAATTGTCGAAAGTAGGTTTTAAGAAAATTCAATATTAAAAACTATCTAGGGTTGTGATTTCTTTCTAATATCTTTTAAAAGATGAAGTGGTTACTTTAAAGTTGGGTAATATATTGATTTATTAACCTGGAACACTAAATTATGTAGAAGCCTCTTCCGATGGTCAATTACAAATACCTAGTATAATCCAATTGAACCATATGTCTATGTCAACCAAATTACCTAGATTCATTAAGATTAAGTTCCAATTTGGCTACCCCCGCCCGACAGGTATATTCCTATCCTGTAAGGAAATCTATTAAAGAGTTATCTATCCTCAAGGAAGATCGTGGGCTATTGAGTCTAAGGTCTTAAACTTAAAATCCCTATGTCTAGTTCATTTTAAGTTTACATAGTCAATTTTATTAGTGGCCAGTTAATAAAAAGCATTAAGATTAAGACTCAATAAATAAATCTTTATATTACCCAAACTATAATCTAACCCCTTATAAACCGGTGATATTAAAAGTCATCACAACCCCAGATAACTAATTTAGTTACAACACATAACTAGGGCTAGTAAAATAAAAGACATAAAGTAAAAATGCCAAAAGTAAAATGCGGTAAAGTAGAAATTGAAAAGTA
The DNA here is from genome assembly GCA_019454045.1 of Zanthoxylum bungeanum. Classification (NCBI taxonomy): domain Eukaryota; kingdom Viridiplantae; phylum Streptophyta; class Magnoliopsida; order Sapindales; family Rutaceae; genus Zanthoxylum; species Zanthoxylum bungeanum. Next base: position 13,677 of record SKCR01050008.1, read on the forward strand.
AAATAAAATAAAATGAAATGCTAAGGTAAAATGAATTAACTTATACTATTTTAGATATCTCCCATTAAATAATATATAAACTTGTGATAATATTACCAACCAGCCATATAGGCGGTAACCTGATTAAGTCAAATTAAGTCCAACCAGCCATTAATGCGGTAATATTTGTCCATAATCCAGCCATAAAGGCGGAACCAAAATAAACCAGCCATAAAGGCGGAACCAAAATAAAATTACCAACCGACCAATCTGGCGGTATCCTTGATTAGTCAGATTTAAACCAGATTAAAATGAATTACCAACCGACCAATCTGGTGGTATCCTTGATTAGTCAGGTTTAAACCAGATTAAAATGAATTACCAACCGACCAATATGGCGGTATCATTTTTAAGTCAAATTTTAAATAGTGAATAAATTATTTTTAAGGGAGATTAATCTAAATAGTAATAGTAAAAGAATTACATTTCACCTTAGCAGGGGGAAGTTACCTCCTCATGATAAATAGTAAAAACTGTAAGAAGTAAAGAAAGTAAAACACTATTATTACAAAAAGTAATTAAAATTAATTACAAAACTTAAATTAAAAGAAACTAGAGAGATAAACTCCCTATTTACATCAAAGAAATGAGAGAGAATGGTACAACTGAAACTGAAACGTCGAGCTGAATTTATAGGCATCAGTGGGGTCTGGGCGTCGCGACGCCAAGCCAGCATCGCGACGCGACGCTGGAACAGTTAGACGTGCATATCTGGTGGTGATGACACGTGGCAATTCGGATAAGAAGATAAGGCGACACGTGGCAAGGCGGCTGAGAGCTCAATTATTATGCTGACGTGGCATGACGTGGCAGTGACGTGGCGACACGTGACGAAAGGGAGTGTCGCACCGTAGGATTACGACACGTGGCACGCGGTGATTGGCTGATGATGACGTGGCGAGGACGTGGCACTTTGACTCTGTCAACTGGTGATGTGGATGATGATGTGGTGGTGACTTGGAGTGACATGTGGCACACGTGGCAATGGTTATTGTCGGCACCGTAGGATGATGACATATGGCATGGCGCATTAGCAAATCGGCTGTGATGGTGACATGTGGCACGACGCACGTTAGCAAAGTCAAACTTTTCATATTCTGACCCGTTGACCCGACGCACATTAGCATGACCCGGTGCACGTTAGGCATCGCGACGCCAAAGGTTTCCGCGTCGCGACGCGCCAAAATTACCAAAATGCCCTTTGTCCAATTTTTACTATTTTGCTCCAAATCACCTCCAGAATGTCCTGAAACTTTATTTATCTACAAAATAACACAAAACACATCAAAATATTCACAAAACTCAAGAAACTATACAAAATATTAGGTTAAATGAGTGGGAAATAGTGATAGATTTACCACTCATCACACCCCCAAACCTAACATTTTGCTAGTCCTCGAGCAAAACACAAAAAAAATAACATAATAAATTTAACTAAGCCACTTTCGTAGGGATCACGGTTGCATTTAGCATATGCAACAAGCCTTTAAACCCCTAGGTGTCTCTAGTGGACGAGTTGTAGTCTCGTGAGGGTTTACATCAATGATACCCACAAATATTTTACAAAAGTAAAAAGGTAGTGAAACTAATGCACACAAAAGCAAAAAGACAAGCGAAAAAAGAATAAAGAAGTTAGTGACTAATCAGGTGAAATTTCTACTCCAAGTTACTAGTTGTTTTCTTTCTTTCTAAATTACTGAATAAGTAAATTCTCCGATTATATTTACTATTCTCCATATGCACAGCCAACAAAATATTAAACAACTCATTTTTGCCCACAATAGTCATAAGTGCAGTTGATAAGAGAGTAATATTTTTGTCCTAAAGTTCTATCAAATTTCACACCTTTTTGTAGCAATGGAATAATTTTTCTCATTTTTCTGATTTTTTCTTTGATTTTTTTTTATTTATATACAATACCTTCCGTCTATGTAACGAGTGTTGGGTCGGTGGCTCCCAAACCAGTTGGCTTTAAGGCACTAGGTGTTAAGACACCCCTACAGACTTAATTACTCAGACTTCAGATATATATATTTTTGCAGCATCTTTGATCCATGTAGCGAGCTTTGGGCCAGTGACTCCCAAACCAGTTGGCTTTAGGGCACTAGGTGTTAAAACACCCTTACAAACTTAATAACTCGGATCTCAGATTTTTTTTTTTACTCCATCACTTTTTGAGATGCTTCCTCCAATTAAATTAGAGCACTGAATATTACAAACTTTTCAATTACAGCTCATGTCCGTATGTTTCCATGTATGTTGATAATACCTGCCAACTAAGCATATGAAGATCCATTTTAGTCAGTATTATGGAGAATTCACAAATTAAATAATTTAAAAGGAAATAAACAAAAATTAACTTGTTTCGGAATAGGTTTGAGATACGTCTCAGGAGTTTTGGAAGCTGGATTTTGGCCGAGGTCCACAATCAGAATTTGGAAATAGGGGCACTAACTAGACCCGCCGGCGGTTCGGTTCCGGTTCGGAACCGAACCGAACCGGCCGGTTACCGGTTCCACAAGTGTGGAACCGGAACCGAAAACCGAACCGGAACCGAACCGTTCGGTTCCGGTTCGGTTCGGTTCCTTTTTTTTTTTTTAATTAATTAAAATAAAAAATGAGATTAAATTTATAAAAAAAAAAAAATCTATTACATTGAAGAGCTTGAGCTTAAATTTTTAAAAATTTAAGTTGCCTACGTATCCTCCAAGGGTGAGAGGAATCAAAGCTCACGTAGTTCCATTACAAGTTTTAGTCTTTTAGACATATCCCCTTTGTAAATTATAATTTTACAATTATCAATCATCATTATCGGTTGATCCTTCGGCTCCGGTTCCGCTTGCACTTGTTGCAGAAGCATTATCGAACAAATCTTCACAATCATCGGGGGCATCTTCTTGTTGTCTCAGATCAGCTCGAGTCCAATCATCCACACAAGCTGTTGCTTCTAGAGTGCTTGGATGTAATGAAGATCGCCTAGCTTCCAATATATTACCTCCCAAGCTGAAGGCTTGCTCAACCGCAACGGTGGAAATAGGTGCTGCCAAGATCTCTTTAGCAATAATAGATAAAACAGGATATATATTTTGATGCCGGTTCCACCATTCAAGGATTTTAAAATTTTTACTGCATAAACTTTCATTAGAAAACTCAAAATTTGTAGATAAATAATTATCTAATTCAGGGTTATTACTATTAGTTGTCGTATCCCTAGCTTTTTTATTTCGTTGCAATAACCAACGATCCCCTGCGCTAAGTCTTGTTTGAATTACCGGTTCGCTACTACTAGATTGACCTAATGTTCCTAAGTTATATCTTACAATATAATCATTAAATAACTCAATTAAATCATTTCTTAATTTCGTCATTAATCTAGTAATGTCAATTTCATCTAATATTCCTAAATAACCATAATAAGCTTGTAAAGCACCATTCAAACCTTCTGATTTAAATCTAGGATCAAAAACAGCAGCAATAAGATAAAGTAAAGGAATTTATCTAAAATAGTTTAACCATTTTACCTTCATAACAGTAATGGCTTCTAACAAAACAATATCATTAGGATCGCTACTGTCAACATGCTCATCGAGAGTGCCAACAATATTTAAACTCTCAAGAAGAAATAAATGTGCTGTAGGATAATAAACGCCGCTAAAAACTAAAGTAGCATCATTAAAAACTTTTAAAATATCTAAAAATTTTCACAAATATCCCATTGACTAGGATAAAGTGTGATATTTTGAACATGTTGAGAAAAAAAACTACATAATGCATCTTTGTATTGAAATGCTTGACATAAAAGAAAATAAGTAGAATTCCAACGTGTTGGAACATCTCTTGAAAATTTAATCGGTTTAATACCATTTATTTTACAAAACTTGGTCCATTCTCTCCTAATTTGAGAATATGACCAAATACAGTTAAGTGCCGTTTTAATTGGATCAAGGAAAGGTGATAATAATTTTAGACCGTCTTGCACACATAAGTTGAGGACATGACATGTACAACGAATATGAAAAAACCGACCCCCTAAATTTGGTTGACATATTTCTTTTAAATCATTGATGGATGCAGTATTTGCAGATGCATTATCAAATCCAATTGTTAAAATTTTTTCTCCTAAACCATATTCATCAAAAATTATCTTCATCATTCTATAAATATTATGTGCAGTATGTTGGTCATCAAAAACTCTAAATGCAATAAGTCGTTTTTGCATGGTAAATGATGCATCAATCCAATGACAAGTCACACCCATGTATGAGTGTGTTTGCCAATGATCACTCCAAATATCAGAACATACAGAAATACGACCTTTCATCTCTTTAAATATTTCATTTAAAATAATTTTACCATCTTTGTATAATTTAAATATATGACGTTTTGTTGTGTTTCGAGTCATTCTACATGCAGAAGGGTTTAAAGCATTATGCACGTAATTAGTAAAATGAAGTTTTTCACCAAAGCTTAAAGAAAGATGTGCCATACAAGTTAATTTCACAAATTCTTCTCTATTTTTTGCATCAGAATATTTAAATAAATCTAAAGCACTCGTACCTCTACTTGATGATGCGTACCTGGCCATTTGAGTTTGCGTCGTATCAATGTCAAATTCAACCGGATGATGTTTTTCCATGTGCTTGATCATATTGCCATATCCACCAGAAAATTTGTAGATAACCCCACAATAGTTGCAAACTGCTCGTTGTGAATCATCTTCCAGGCGTTCCAAATTAAAATGAATTTTGAAAATATCCGAGGACCGAGCCTTAACTTCTATTCTCCGTGATTGTGCACTGACACTAGGGCCGCTCTCTTGGGTTGGCATATTTGACATTATGTTCTCAGATGAGCTTGCCATTTTTCGTTTGAGAAATTAGGAAGAAAAATAAGAAAATTGAATAATTGCGATTGCGAATAACAGAATTATAGAAAATGAGAGAGTTGAGAATTTGGTGTGATGAAATTATGAAAAATGAATCCTATTTATAGAATTTTAGAATTTTTTTCATACCAAAAATGCCCATAAATATAACCGTTTTATTACCGTTATTAGGGGTACATTAGTAATTTTTATTTTATATAATAAAAATATAAATTTTTTTATTTTTTTATTTTTTTTTTGGCAGGGAGCCGTTTGGCTCCCTGCCAAACGGAACCGGTTGGAACCGGAACCAACCGGTTCGGTTCCGGTTCCGAACCGGAACCGTGGCCGGGTCTAATGATGGGGGTTAGAGGATCCACTTTTATTATTACTATTTTAGATATCTCCATTAATACAAAATATTAACTTTGCGTGATAATTACCAACCAGCCATATAGGCGGTATCCTGATTAAGTCAAATTAATAATTAATTATCAACCGAACAACCAGGCGGTAACCATGCTTAGTCAGGTTAAAACCAATTTATAATTAATTACCAACCGACCAATATGGAGGTATCCTCTTTAAGTCAGATTTTAAATAGTTTATATATTATATTTAAGGGAGATTAATCTAAATATTAGTAATAAAAGTTTTACCTTTTACCCCACCAGGGGGGAGTTACCTCCTCATTACTTGAAAAGTAAAAACTGAAAAAGTAAAGAAAGAAAAGTATTGTGCGTAAAAGTAAATTACGGAAAGTAAAAACTGAAAAGTAAAGAAAAGAAAGTGTGAAAGCGGAAATTAATTACTGAAAGTTATAAATAAACAAACAAGATACAATCTTCTTAGTTATTCTTAAGGAATTTCAAAGAAGAAAATATGAATTTACAAATGAAATGACTTGGTATTTATAGGCAACATTTTGTCTCCATCAAATCATCCACCAAATCCATTATTAATTGCTCCACTAATTACTCAACTAATTGCTCCACTAAATCCATTATTAATTGCTCCACTAATTGCTATCATGTTTGGTGGGATTTTGACTATTTTTATTTTTTATTTATTTATTTATTTGCTTTGAAAATGACTTTAATAGTTACACATAACACACTTACGGATGTTTCATCAATTTCGGTCATGAAATCTTCCGAATTAGAAATTATTTTGTTCTTAAAAGTTGTAGATCATTGAGTCTTCTTTAATCTGGAACTTGAATCAGCTCAATCCGATATCGGAGTAAAATGGTATGCCCAAAATACGACAGATGCGCAAAATTGGAATTTCCAAAACCGCACTTCGTTAAAACGCCCTTTCAAGTTTCCAATCTCCAAAATTAATATTTCAAGTCCAATATTTACCCTTATTTGACCCATATTTCGTCCTTAATGATTTCATTTTGTCCCAATATTATTTTATCTGCAAAATAAACTAAAACATATCAAAACGTTCATCAAAACCGAGAAACTAAACAAAATATTAACTAAAATGGGCGGTAAATATTGATATATTTTCCGCTCATCACACCCCCAAACCTAACATTTTGCTAGTCCTTGAGCAAAACAATAAAATAAAATACAAGAAATAATTAAAATTAAACTATGCCACTTTCGTAGGGATCACAGTTGCATTTAGCGTATGCAACAAGCCTTTAAACCCCTAGGTGTCCCTAGTGGACGAGTTGTAGTCTCGTGAGGGTTTACAGCGACGATACCCACAAACGTCTTATAAAAGTAAAAAGATAGTAAAACTAATGCTGACCGGTGCGTAATCACATGCGTATAACGCAAGCGCACGTATCGTTCAAGTAGTATAAAAAGTATCGATCCCACGAGGACTTAAAACCTTTTGTTATCAATTTATGAAGTTAAATGTTTACAAGTATCTAATGGATTGATTGTTTGATTGGGTGATGACTTTAAAATTAAAACAAGTAAATAAAATTGCTTGAAAGTAGATTGAAGAAAATTCAAATTTATAAAACTATCCAGGGTTGTGAATCCTTCTAATATCTTTTAAAAGATGAAGTGGTTATTTTACATTTGTGTAATATATTGGTTTATTAACCTGGAACATGAAATTATGTAAAAGCCTCTTCCGATGGTCAAATACAAATACCCATTATAACCCAATTAATCATATTCATATGTTAACCAAGTTATCTGAATTTATTAAGATTAAGTTCCAATTATGGCAACCCCCGCCCGACATGTATATTCATATCCTGTAAGGAAATCTATTTAAGGGTTATCTATCCTCAAGAAAGATCGTGGGCTATTAAGTCTAAGGTCTTAAACCTAAAATCTATTTTCCAAGTTCATTTTAAGTTAACCAGTTCAATTTTATTAATGGCCAGTTAATAAAAAAACATTAGGATTAAGGCTCAATAAATAAACCTTTATATTACCAAAACTGTAATTTAACCCCTTATAAACCGGTGATATTAGATTTCATCACAATCCCAGATAACTGGCTTAGTTACGACACATATTTTCGGGTAGTAAAAACTTAAATAAAATAAAAGACATAAAGTAAAATGTTGAAAAGTAAATTGCTGAAAAGTAAATGACGGAAAGTAAATGCTGAAATTAAATACTGAAAATTAAATGTTGAAAAGTAAATGCTGAAAGTAAATTACTAAAAAGTAAATGCTGAAAGTAAATTGCTGAAAGTAAATTGCTGAAAGTAAATTGCTGAAAAGTAAATGCTGAAAGAAAATTGCTGAAAAGTAAATAAAGTAAAAGTACAATAAAAGAAAATGCTGAGGTAAAATGATCCACTTTTATTACTTCTATTTTAGATATCTCCCTTAATATAATATATTAACTTTGCATGAAAATTACCAACCAGCCATATAGGTGGTATCCAGATTAAGTTAAATTAATAATTAATTACCAACCGACCAATCAGGCGTTATCCAGTTTAGTCAGGTTAAAACCAATTTAAATAATTACCAACCGGCCAATATGGCGGTATCCTCGTTAAGTCAGGTTTTAACTAGTTTATATATTATAATTAATGGAGATTAATATAAATATTAGTAATAAAAGTTTTACCTTTTACCCCAGCAAAGGGGAGTTACCTCTTCATTACTGAAAAGTAAAAACTGAAAATTAAAGAAAGAAAAGTACTGTGCGTAAAAGTAAATTGCGGAAAGTAAAAACTGAAAAGTAAAGAAAAGAAAGTGCGAAAGCGGAAATTAATTACGGAAAGCTATAAATAAACAAACAAGATACAATCTTCTTAGTATTCTTAAGAAATTCCTTAGAAGAAAGTATGAATTTACAAATGATATGGCTTGGTATTTATAGGCAAAATTTTACCTCAATCAAATCATCCACCAAATCCATTATTAATTGCTCCACTAATTGCTCTACCAAATCCATTATTAATTTCTCCACTAATTGCTTATCATGTTTGGTGGTGATTTGATAATTTTTATTATTTATTTATTTATTTATTTTTTGCTTTGAAAATAACTTTAATAATTACACACAACACACTTCTGGATGGTTCATCAATTTCGGGTATGACATCTTCATAATTAGAAATTATTTTGTCTTTCAAAGTTGTAGATATTTGAGTCTTCTTTAATCTGGAACTTGAATCAGCTCAATCCGATATCGGAGTAAATATTTATGCCAAAATACGACAGATGCGCAAAACTGGAATTTCCAAAACTGCACTTCGTTAAAACGCCATTTCAAGTTTCCAATCTCCAAAATTAATATGTAAAGTCTAATTTTTGCCCTTATTTGACCCACATTTCATCCTAAATGATTTCATTGTGTCCCAATATTATTTTATCTGCAAAATAAACTAAAACACATCAAAACGTTCATCAAACCCGAGAAACTAAACAAAATATTAAGTAAAAGAGGCGGTAAATATTATATATTTTCCATTCATCACACCCTCAAACCTAACATTTTGCTAGTCCTCGAGCATAACAACAAAATAAAATAGAAGAAACAATTAAAACTAAACTAAGCCACTTTCGTAGGGATCACGGTTGCATTTAGCATATGCAACAAGCCTTTAAACCCCTAGGTGTCCCTAGTGGACGAGTTATAGTCTCGTGAGGGCTTACAGCAACGATACCCACAAACGTTTTACAAAAGTAAAAAGATAATAAAACTAATACACACAAAAGCAAAAAGACAAGAGAAAAGAGAATAAAGAAATTAGTGACTAATCAGGTGAAACTTCTACTCCAAGTTACTAGTTGTTTTTTTCTTTCTAAATTACTGAATAAGTAAATTCTCTGATTATATTTACCATTCTCCATATGCACAGCCGACAAAATATTTATCAACTCATTTTTGCCCACAACAGTCACAAGTGCAGTTGATAAGAGAGTAATATTTTTGTCCTAAAGTTTTATCAGAATTCACACATTTTTGCAGCAATGGAATAATTTTTCTGATTTTTGAATTTTTTTTCTTTGATTTTTGATTTTTTTTTTATTTATATACAATATCTTTCATCTATGTAGCGAGTGTTGGGTCGGTGGCTCCCAAACCAATTGGCTTTAGGGCACCAGGTGTTAAGACACCCCTACTGACTTAATTACTCAGACTTCAGATATATATATTTTTGCAACATCTTTGATCCATGTAGCGAGCTTTGGGCCAGTGACTCCCAAACCAGTTGGCTTTAGGGCACTAGGTGTTAAAACACCCTTACAGACTTAATAACTCGGACCTCAGACGTTTTTTTTTTACTCCATCACTTTTTGAGATGTTTTCTCCAATTAAACTAGAGCACTAAATATTACAAACTTTTCAATTACAACTCATGTCCGTATGTTACCATGCATGTTGATAATACCTGCCAACTGAGCATATGAAGATCCATTTTAGTCAGTATTATGGAGAATTCACAAATTAAAATAATTCAAAAGGAAATAAACAAAAATTAACTTGTTCCGAAATAGGTTTTAGACACGTCTCAGGAGTGGAAACTCCTTACTCAGCTATCTCTTACCAATTTCACTTTTTTAGTCAAAATAAAAACACAAAAACGCAAAATATTTTTGTAATTTTTGAAAAAATTTCAAATTTTTTTGTATTTTTCGAAAAATTTTGGACTAAAAATAAAAACAACACACCACTAAAAACAAGATACTGATAAACTAATTCACTCCCCCAAACCTAAATGAGACATTATCCCCAATGTCTTAAACAATAGAAGAAGAGTTTAGAAGATAGTACCTAGTTAGCTGAAATTCTACACGAAAAGTTAAATGTTAAGATCCAGATTAATCCGACGCCTCTTACCACGTTCGTCCTCAGACCAATTCATCTTTGAAATGATAGGGTCAATTTGTGGTTCATAGGCTAAGATTTGGTCAATTAGATCCGGAGCAGTTCTGGCAGTAAAGATGAGTTCTTTCATAGGTTTTGTCACGAACCCATTTCTCCGGGCATCATCAAGACACACAAAGAAAATCATAAAATCCTTCAACATTGTACAGTCCAAGCGGTTTCTGGTGTATGTTCAAGTTTGCCCAAGATAATACTGTAAAAATTTCCTCCAATGTACCCAAGCCACCTGGCAAAGCAATAAAAGCATCAGTACGGTTAATCATTTCTACCAGTCGTTCAGACATACCTGGCACAATTAGCTCTTCTCCGTTTGATGGTCCAATAAGATTTGCCTCCGCCAAGGGTTTTGGGATGATTCCCAAAACGTGACTGCCTCCCTCCTGTACAGCTTTTGAAACGATCCCCATAAGTCCAAGATTGACTCCGCCATATACTAAGTGCATATTCCTTGCAGCTAAGACTCGACCCAATTCCTGTGTTGCTTCTACGTATTGTGGCTTAACACCAACACTAGTACCGCAAAACACACAGATGTTTTCAACTCGTCTTCTTGAAGTGGCTTCCATGTTTTACTCTGGATGTCTTCAAAAGTACAATGATGAGTTGAATTTATAACACCTGAAATGGGTGAGTAAAATAATAGCACTAGTACCTGCCAAATGACAATTATTAGTTAACAGTAAAATAAATCGTGATAGTCAAAAAGGTCTGGATCCTGTCGGAGAAAATAAAAGAAAACAACAAAACAAATCACAATTATTAGGAAAAGACAAAGAGATATAATATGTACAAGAAAAGTAGCGGCTTGATTGACGTCTATGCGTCATGGACAAGCTTCCTATCCAATTTTCTTATAAATTGGCAAACAGGGCCTTTTTGAGTCAGATTCCCGAGACTTAACTGTTGTCTTTCTTTTCGGAATTGTGTATGTAATTTGTGAATCGCTATATGAACATATCCACTGGGATGCGTCTCAAGAGTCGAAGATATATTATCTACAGACTCCTTACTCATGCCATCCCTAATGAATTTAATTTTATCTTCGCGATTATCAGACACCATTCCTAAAGAACGACAATGAGTATTGCAATTCCAACGTGCACATTTGTAACAAACACCCATTTGCTTAACTCTACGTTTCTTTGCATAGGTGCTTCTTCCAAAACCAGGCAGATGTGAAATAAAAGAGTCAGAAGACTCACCTGCCAATCAGACCCGTGCTTCAATTACCCAACGAATGTCATTAGGAACACCATGGATCGTTAGTAGTCTCATCCGTTCCAAGCGAGCTTTGTAGACTTTCATCAGAGAGTTTTGAGGGAGAGAACGAAATTGCTTGTGAAGATTTGTGAGAACTTCTTCCATCCTGAAATGTCTTAATCTTCAAAAACTAAACACACAAAATTAAATCACACCAAATCACAATATATACACAAATTGCATGGGTTGCCTCCCTGCGACCGCTAAGTTTAACGTCGTCAGCTAGACATGACTTCTCGAACGTTAGGCTGGATCTGAAAATGTGACACTTTCTTTTTGTCGCTAAAATGATTCTCCCCAGTAGTGCTTGACACGCTGACTGTTAACCTTGAATGTGTTGTTGGTGTTGGGATCCAGTAACTCAACAGCTCCATATGGTAAAACCTGAGTGATCACAAATGGACCTGACCACATTGATTTCAACTTTCCAGGGAAAAGTTTCAACCTTGAATTGTATAACAACACCTGTTGCCTTGGTTCCAACTGTCTGTTCACTATTTTTCGGTCATGCCATTTCTTGGTCTTTTCTTTGTACAATCTGGCATTCTTATAAGCCTGTAGGCGAAATTCCTCCAATTCGTTGAGTTGGTGAAGTCTTTTCTCTCCTACAGCTTGTGGATCAAGATTCAACTTCTTCAGTGCCCAGTACGCCTTGTGTTCAAGCTCAACTGGCAGTTGGCATGCTTTCCCAAACACCATACGATATTGGGACATACCAATGGGTGTCTTGTAAGCTGTTCGATAGGCCCATAATGCGTCATCCAATTTTGTTGATCAGTCTCTCCTTGTTGATCCAAGTGTTCTCTCTACGATTCTTTTGATTTCTCTGTTTGAAACTTCAACCTGTCCATTTGATTGTAGATGATAAACAGTGGCAACCTTGTGAGTAAGTCCGTATTTGGATAGAGTGCATCAAAGTATCTGTTGCAGAAATGTGAGCCATTATCACTGATAATTGCCCGAGGTGTTCCGAACCGAGTGAAAATGTTCTTTTTCAAGAATTTGATCACCACTTTTGAATCATTGGATGGCAGTGCAATTGTTTCGACCCATTTGGAGACGTAGTCTACAGCAACTAGGATGTACATGTTTCTGAATGATGGAACAAAGGGTCCCATGAAATCTATACCCCACACATCGAATATCTCCACTTCCAGAATGTTTTGCAACGGTCCTTCATTTCTCCTCGAAATATTTCCCGTTCTCTAGCACCTGTCACATTGAAGAGCAAAAAGATAAACATCTTTAAAAAGAGTGGGCCAGAACAAACCTGATTGTAGGACTTTGGCTGCAGTTTTGTTTCCGCTGAAGTTTCCGCCATATGGTGATGAATGAAAGTGCTGCAAAATACTGTTGACTTCCTCCTATGGAACACAACACCTCAGTAATTGATCATCACAACGTTTGAACAGGTACGGCTCATCCAAGATATAATGCTTGACTTCTTTAAAGAACTTCTTTCTGTTGGGGTTTTGGGTATTGGGCGCGGTGGAAGCGCGGGTCCGGGCGAAATCGTATTTTAAAACTTTTTCAAAAATACCGAATAAATTATTCAATATCTAATATGAACAATTTATTCATATTTCACCTTAATCAATTTATTTAATATCATATATTAACATAAATAATGAGAAAACTCGCGAAACTTTTACGAAAACCGTTTTTCCACAAAATTGCCGAAAATGCGTTTTTGACCAAACCGACTACCCGACACTTATGGAAACTACCCAGGTCAGATCCAATAGTGTCGGGGCAGTTCATGGGCTGCCCAAATAGTGACGGAATCACTGTTTTCACAGTCGTCACCTGGTTGGCTCAAAATCCACCCGATAACGCCGTTTTTGGCCGTTTTCGCTTGTTTCAAGTCGGAAACACTTTCTGGCAATTGTTCCAACACCCAAAATGCATCCATTACATTCATAACACATCAAATACATCACATAATTTTCAGTTTTAACACACCTGATCAGAAAACCGAAAATCACCATATTCATGCTTTTAAATCCAATTTTCAAAGATTAGTCAAATTAATCATTCACCAATCAAAGTCCCACCACACATGAGGCAACCAAGAAAAAGTCTAGGCTATCAAAGAGTGGATTAATAACTCTAGAATGACAACTAATTGTCCAACAATAATTTGAACAAATTGGAAACAAATTACAATAATTAGTTCCCAAATCTACTTCACACATGCCTACAACTTCCAATCAACCATTCACAACCAGAAGCCCCAAAATTTCAGATTTGTAAGAACCCTAGAACCATTATAAGTCATCAAGAAAACAAGAAATCAAATTTCTAAGCCATGGGTTTTGAAGACTTGCCTTAAATCTCCTAAATCCAAGCATTTTTCTTTGATTTTTCCTTTCAAATCTTCATGGTTGATCAAACCAAGTTGAACCCCATTTCATTTTGATCTCTCGGCAGTGAAGGAAGTGATCAAGTGAGAGAAACAAATTTTCCCTTCTAAATAATGATGATTCACGAAATTGGGGCATTTTTGTCCTAAAGAAAAAATTAAATCAAATAATTTAATGCTTACTTTATTTGAACAAATCAAATTTGGACAAATGAAGCCTAATATAAGACTTGCCATGTGTACCCAATTAAATATCACCATGTATCATTTAATAAATGACAAATTGATAAACTTTAACTTTAATTATTTAATTATTTAACCATTAAATAATTAAATAATTAATTTACACACACATATGTAATTTTATTTACATTAAATAAAAAATACATATATTTATGGCATGTGTCAAAATCTCATTTGACGAATAATTAATGTGTATCTAATCGTATAATGTATCAAATACAAATACACAATAATTATTTGCGGACAAAATCCCTTAATTGCATGTTTTTTCATTTAAGGATTAAACGATCCGAATTAACTCATTTAATCTGGTGAAGTATTATGAATAATCTGTATTATTCATATCGAGTTGCCCAAGTGCTCAACGAGTACACTTCATATTGTGGGACTCTCTAAGTTTAGGTTCATCCGTCACGAAATCTAATTTCTTGTCCATAATCCACCCACTCATGGATTATGACGACCACATATAATCTCGCTAAACTATACAAGCTGAGGTCATAACATACGAACATGCGGAGGTCTAATCATGAATAGATCGTTGATGTGACTTCCATCAAAGTGTGGAGGATAGCTCATATATCCACAGTGGTATCTCAAGTCGAAGGACCACTATGCTCGCTCAACTCGAGAAGGTTCCTATTGACGTTGGTGTACCATCTATTAGGAAACCTTCAGTGAGTCGTTCAGTGTCTTATCAAATAAACACCTACATGTCTATACGAGTCTCCCGAGACTCATGGTTCACTGGAATAAACCATCAGACCAAGTCACGATATACGACATGTACTGGTCTCATCGGATTTTACTAACCGACCCGTGGTAGTAAATCTTGACCAGGAACTTTATTTAAAGATATACATCTTATAGTGCGCTTCCCAATGTCAACTACAAACTACGTTGTAACTGCGCATTATATTGTAAATCCTAGGGTCTTTGTCTAATAGACAAATATCACTAAACCAGATTTAGTTTCAGTCTAATCGAAATCAGATATCTAATCATAATTAGACCGAATATGTGTATAAAAGACAAGGGTGCTACCATTAAATTAGTAATATTATGGAAAATATAATTGCTCGTATTTATGAATCGGACATAAATACGATCCGAATTAGCACTCCGAGCACCAACCCTAACACTTTCG
This sequence comes from Zanthoxylum bungeanum, assembly GCA_019454045.1. Classification (NCBI taxonomy): domain Eukaryota; kingdom Viridiplantae; phylum Streptophyta; class Magnoliopsida; order Sapindales; family Rutaceae; genus Zanthoxylum; species Zanthoxylum bungeanum. The sequence continues at coordinate 28,922 of SKCR01050008.1, forward strand.
TTGCTGAGTTGTCCATTCCAACGGCCATTTTCCTGATAAAATGAACTTGACATAGTCAGCATACCAAGGGGCATCTTGCTGTTTCATGGCAAACAACTGTTCATATGGAAAATTTTCTTTGATAGTTATTCTTTGCCAGCTGTTTCTCCATTCTCGAGTCTTGATAAATGATCTGCCACCTGGTTTTCTGTCACTTTCATGTCTCTGATCTCCATGTCAAATTCTTACAGAAGAAGTATCCAACGGATCAATCTAGGTTTGGCATATTTCTTCATGATCAGATATTTGATTGCTGAATGATCTGTGTAGACCACCACTTTGGGAACCAGCAGATAAGAGCGGAATTTGTCAAAAGCGAACACAACTGCGAGCAACTCATTTTCAGTGGTTGTGTAGTTGAGTTGAGCTTCGTTCAGAGTTCTGCTGGAGTAATAAATGGTGTGGAAAATCTTTGCTTTGCGTTGTCCCAAAACTGCACCTACAACAAAATCACTAGCATCGCACATAACTTCAAATGGAAGGGTCCAGTCTGGTGCTACTATGATTGTAGACAACAAAACTTGACGACGCTGTTCTAGGCTCGCGGCCTAGATGGGAGTACGAAATAACATGGAGTCGCCACCCGGTGTGAACCGGGACAAAGATTTAAGGCCTCACTCACCCTCGCAAGGGAAGACCTCAAACCGTTGGGTTCGGAATGGTCCCTTACTTATGTCACTTGTGATGATATAATTTGTGCAATAAATCAACCGAGTCTACTCAATAATCATGCTCAAAGGGTACTTAGATCTAACATGCTTTCATCTAACCAACTCCTAATCTAAGTTTGCATGCTTGAAAGTAAATCATTAAACGGTAAACACACAATAGAACACAACGAGCATATCAAACCATTCAATTGAAATAAACGAATAACTATTTGAATATAAACATAAACTAAGCAACCTATCATGCATAAAACTAACATTATCATGCTTTAAACAATAAATAAATAACCTACGAACTATAACATGCTCAAATACAAATTTGGATGAGACGAGATATGTATATCTTAAGTGGTACGTGGCGTTGTATCCCGAGTGCTTACCGCACTACCGTCCATTCGGAATCGGCTACGGAATTTACGTCCGGGTTTCCATCCAATATACCACAAAAGGGAACACATATCCCGCTCATCCAATAATCACATCATGCTTCAAACGACTCTCATGCAATAATATTTTAAAATAAATAAAATAAAAACGAAAGAAGATGAGTGAAAAGGTGCCCTCAGGTCTAACCTCTTTTGTCGTCTCAGGAAAGGGCGTTACACGTCCGTTGGAAGGGTGAATGATCCGCTACTCTTTTAGTTCACCAACTCAACGTCTTTCCTCGCTGTTTTGCTGTTCGGGCTGCTGTTTTTACTCCGTTTCGCTGCTGTTTTGCTGCTACGTTTCAGGTCACAGTTTTGGTCGTTTGGCGGACTGTTTTGGGTGATTTTGAAGGCTTATGGAGGTGCGTTTGTGGGATATTTTTAGGGAAACTTTATGGAGGTTTTTGGGGGGTTTTCTAGGTGATTTTAGAGTTGTTTTATGGGCTAAAGTCGCAGCAAATACTGACCAGAACAGTAAGCTAAACTCGGCAGTTCACTAGTGCAGTGAAGCCGTTTTCAGGGCTGACTTGGGCGCACAATTGGGGCTGCTTTTGGGGGATATTTTGCACGACTTTAAGGTTGTGAATAAGGTTTATTTGAGGGTGTTTTGGGGCTATATTTGAGGGTTGTTTGATGTCAGTTTGTGCGTGAATAAGGTTGAGTTTGGTTGCTGTTTTAGGCGTGAGTGAAGGCTATATTGGTGGCAGTTTGTGGTGTGGTGTGCAATGGCGTGAATGTTGGCAGGTGGACGTGGCTGAAGGTGCAGGTCAGTGGGCGCTTTAAGGCAATGGGCGTGAGAGTGTGTGGTTGAAGGGAGGCTGTGTGGCTTGTGAACGTGCGCAGGTGTGGGGGCTAGGTGGCGTGATGAATTGGTGAGCTGTGAGGTGTGAAGGGGCAATTAATCGTGAGTGGGTTGACTTACGGTGCGGCAGGTGGCGTGATGGTTTGAGGCAATATGTGAGTGTGTGCTTTGAGCGTGAACTTAGAATTTTAGGGTTGATTTCGTGAGAATGAGTCAGCCAGCCAGCCAGGGTTTGGATGTGTGGGTTAAGGGTTCTTTTTATAGGCCAAGGGAGGAGATTTACCTTGTTGGGGAAGGAATATGATTTGTGTATTAATTGGGGATATCTTTTAATTTAGTATGTGATAAGGAAATCTTTTAATTAAGGGAAGTGATTTGATTTATTCTTTTTAGTTAAAGATATGATTTATTTAAATTGGTAGGTGATTTAATTAAATTAGGAATGTGATTTATTTTAATTAGGAATGTTATTTATGGAATTTAATTTGAATATTTTAATTTGGGAAATGAATTTTAATTTGTGACATGTGTTTTATTTAATTTAATTGGATTTATTTAGTTTAGGGATGTGATTTAATTTAATTTAATTTAAGTTTAATTTAATTAGTTTTAATTTAATTTGTGACATGTATTTTAAATGTTTTAATTATTTAATTTGTGAGATGTGTTTTAAATGTTTTAATTATTTTTGGATGTGATTTAATGGGTTTGGTGTGTTTAAAAACAGAGGTCCAACAAGCGAACCCGAAGCGAAACAAGCGAGTTAAATCTGACAAAATGCTAATCTCCAACTTTACCCTTCCAACGTCTGTTTCCCGCGGCTTTCACAACTAAAGAGGTAGTGTCTCCATACGAGACTCATCATCGGGCTGATATGCAAAAATGCAATGCCTACAGTCGCCCCCACTTTGATGGGACTTGTGCAGTGTGTGACAATGACAATCCTATCAAAGTACGTGCAATGCATTTTTACTTACCTGGCTCGCCAGCTGCCACATGGTCTGCCTGCTGTGTTGAGTTGATGGTGCTAAACCCCGTACCTAGGGCGTCGCGGTTGCGTCTCTGTACCTAGAGTGCCGCAGAGATGTTGTTGTTGTCTGAGTGCTAACCCCGTACCTAAGGTGTCGCGGTGACGTCTCCGTACCTAGAGAGCCACAAATGTCTGAGTGCTAACCCCATACCTAGGGTGTCGCGGTGACGCCTCCGTACCTAGAGTGCCACGAATGTCTGGATGCTAACCCCGTACCTAGGGTGTCGCAGTGACGCCTCCATGCCTAGAGAGTCACAAATGTCTGAATGCTAACCCCGTACCTAGGGTGTCGCGGTGACGTCTCCGTACCTAGAGAGCCACAATAGTCTGAATAGTCCACATGCCGTACCTGGCGTGCTAACCCCGTACCTAGGGTGTCGCTGTGGTCTGAGTGCTAACCCCGTACCTAGGGTGTCGCTGAAATGATGATGGTCCATTTCCGAACCGTGCTCCATTTTCGGAGTGCCATTTTCGGCGAGTGATGAGATAATGGTCCATTTCCGAACCGTGCTCCATTTCCGGAGTGCCATTTCCGGCATACTAAACCCCATTTTCGAGGCATCGCTGATATGATGATGGTCCATTTCCGAACCATGCTCCATTTCCGGAGTGCCATTTTCGGCATGCTAAACCCCATTTTCGAGGCATCGCTGATATGATGATGGTCCATTTCCGAACCGTGCTCCATTTTTGGAGTGCCATTTTCGGCATGCTAAACCCCATTTTCGAGGCATCGCTGATATGATGATGGTCCATTTCCGAACCATGCTCCATTTCCGGAGTGCTAAACCCCATTTCCGAGGCATCGCTGATGTGATGATGGTCCATTTCCGAACCGTGCTCCATTTCCGGAGTGCCATTTTCGTCATGCTAAACCCCATTTCCGAGGCATCGCTGATGTGATGATGGTCCATTTCTGAACCGTGCTCCATTTTCGGAGTGTTACTGTGATGTGGTGTGATGAGGTCCATTCCCGAACCGTCACCGTGTTGTGGTCCATTCCCGAACCGATCTCCATTCCCGGAGTGTTACTGTGATGAGGTGTGATGGGGTCCATTCTCGAACCGTCACCGTGTTGTGGTCCATTCCCGATCCGATCTCCATTCCCGGAGTGCCATTCTCGACATGCTCATTCCCGAGCTGTCCATTCCCGGACTATATCTCCATTCCCAGCGTGCCATTCTCGGCGTGTCCATTCCTGGACTTGTCCATTCCCGGACTATATCTCCATTCTCGGAGTGCCATTCCCGGCGTGTTCATTCTCGAACTCTGCTCCATTCTCGGAGTGCCATTCCCGGTAAGACTGATTCTGATAAAGTGTGGGCTTTGCCCCCAAAGTGCCATACCCGGCAAGACTGATTCTGATAACGATGTGGGCCTCGCCCCCCAGAGTGCCATACCCGGCAAGACTGATACTGAACTAATGTGGGCCTCGCCCCCCAGAGTGTTATACTCGGCAACACTGATACCGATAATGATGTGGGCCTCGCCCCCCAGAGTGCCATACCCGGCAAGATTGATACTGATGCTAATATGGGCCTCGCCCCCAGAATGATGCTGATGTGGGCCTCGGCCCTGGGATTCATTCCAAATTCTGACGACGTGGGCCTCGGCCCTGGGATTCATTCCCTGGATTCATTCCAAATTCTGACGACGTGGGCCTCGGCCTTGGGATTCATTCCCTGGATTCATTCCAAAATTCTGACGATGTGGGCCTCGGCCCTAGGATTCATTCCCTGGATTCATTCCAAATTCTGACAACGTGGGCCTCGGCCCTGGGATTCATTCCAAAACTATGCTGATGTGGGCCTCGGCCCTGGGATTCGTTCCCTGGATTCATTCCAAAATTCTGCTGATATGGGCCTCGGCCCTGTGATTCATTCCCTGGATTCATTCCAAATTCTGACGATGTGGGCCTCGGCCCTGGGATTCATTCCCTGGATTCATTCCAAAACTCTGCTGATGTGGGCCTCGGCCCTGGGATTCGTTCCCTGGATTCATTCCAAAATTCTGCTGATATGGGCCTCGGCCCTGGGATTCATTCCCTGGATTCATTCCAAAATTCTGCTGATATAGGCCTCGGCCCTGGGATTCATTCCCTGGATTCATTCCAAAATTCTGCTGATATGGGCCTCGGCCCTGGGATTCATTCCAAAATTCTGCTGATATGGGCCTCGGCCCTGGGATTCATTCCCTAGATTCATTCCAAAACTCTACTGATGTGTCTCTATACCCGAAGTGTCGTACCTGGAAAACTGATCTGATGTAATATGGGCCTCGCCCCCAGAATGCCATACCCGGCAGAATTGATCTGATGTAATGTGGGCCTCGCCCCCAGAATTCCATACCCGGCAGAACTGATCTGATGTAATATGGGCCTCGCCCCCAGGATGTCATATCCGGTAGAAACTGATACTGATGCCAATGACGTGGGCCTCGCCCTCAGATGATGCTGATGTGGGCCTCGACCCTGGGACGCATCCCCAAAACTGATATGGGCTTCGCCCCAAGCTGATACTAATGTATGGACCTCGGCCCTGAGACTCATCCCTACTGATACTGATGTGATGGTTCATTCCTGAACCGTGTTGTGGGGTGGTCCATTCCTGAACCGTGCTGAATGTGGGATTTATTCCCTGGGCTTCATTCCTGAAACTGGTGATAATGTAGGCCTCGACCCTGAGTTGATACTGATGTGGGCCTCGCCCCAAACTGATACTGATGTATGCCTCGCCCCAAACTGATGTGGGCCTCGCCCCAAGCTGATACTGTTGTGGGCCTCAACCCCGGGACTCATCCCCAAACGAATACTGATATGGGCCTTGACCCCAAACTGAAACTGATGTGGGCCTCGCCCCCATACAGACACTGATGTGGGCCTCACCCCCTGACTGATACTGACGTGGGCCTCGCCCCAAAACTGATACTGATATGGGCCTCAACCCTGGGACTCATCCCCAAAACTACTACTCATATGTTGCTGATTCTGGTTGGCTTGTCTTTGCAGCTTTCTCTTTTTCTTCTTTGAAACCTGTGAATACAAAACAAAACAAACACAAAAAGAATGCAAAATATGTTACGTGTATGCATGCATGCATGAATGAATTTCCTATTCCGTTAGGTTAGGTTTTCCGCCAGTTCTCCAGGTGATTGCACAGTCTCCTCTCTGGTCTCATGGCTCAATTTCTTGTTATGTCCCGGATTCACGATGAGGTAGACTGGTCGCTCCAGTCTTGATTTAGCTTTCTGCTCTCCGCTGTTTGTACTTGGTCAAGATGAACCACATGGTGGGGCCTTCCATATCATCATGCTATATCACATGCTATGAAATAGTCCCAATAGCTACACATATTATGGTCCTCAAAGAATGCCCAGTATTGAAACCAGAGAACCTTCAAAACATTCGATGCAACTCAAATCCAAGTCTTTGAACAAATGATCTATGCCAGACTCAAATTGTGTGTGTGCAAATGTTCTTTCACAGCTTGATTCCTAAGTAGGCCAACTCAATGATTTTGTTTCAAAAATCGGGATCGATGGGTCAAACCAACCTAGATGTCTCAATTAGGGTCTGCAGTTGCTTTTTCGTGCACAATGCGGTATGGTTTTATCTTTCTTTTCCTTTGTCTCTCATTTTTTCTTTTCATTTTGAACTTCTCTTTCTTTTCTTTTCTTTTTTTTTTCTTTTTTTTTTCTTTTTTTCTTTTTTTTTTCAACACACCTACCCTTTAAGGTAGCATTTCTCCTCATGGTGGTCCTAATACTCGCCCATGGGTAGCTTCACGCTTATCGGTTATAGGCGGTTCAATTATTTTCTTCAGAGACTTTTCATTCATTTTCAACCATACCACACATCATAACATAAGCAAATCAAGATAGACATCTAAGCAAACGGTCATTCACCGACCTATAATTTCTTCAACTAGTCACCTTGCCAGTTACTCAGGTTTTCACTGCTAAGAACCTATAGTGGAGTGCTTACGAGTCTGACATAGATCAATCACTCAAAGTATCAGATAAAAGCACATCAAAAGTTTATCGTTTCTAAGATTTCACCTTAAAGCAAACGATTTCATCATTGGACTTATGCCTAACTATTAGGACTACAAACACAATTTTTTCTTTTTTTTTTTTTTCTTTTTTTCTTCTTTTTTGTTTTTCTCTTTTTTTTTTTTTTGGGCCCACCATGGTCTTTCTATCCTTACCGTCAGGTTTTCTATTCCTCAGTTTCCTTTTCCCCGATATCTATGTTTTCTAAACTCTTCTTGACAAGTCTTCTTTTATCCCTAACCCAACGGATATCTATGATGGCTTTTAAGACACGAGGGTTAACATGATGCATGTATGCATGAGATGCATGTGATGTATGGGACACAATATGCATGGGGTTATCAAAAGCATAAAGGGTGGCTCCTATATGTCATACAACTATGGTTCACATGTGGGTTTACATGAGTGTGGACAAAGGCTCTCGTTTGACGAAGGATTACCCACAACTAGGACTCCCCACTCAAGGGTTCAAATGACCAAGTGAGTGCACCTTTTTTATACCTTACGGTACGTGCCAACGAGTTACGGTGTGTGACTAACTGTCGAATGGATTTCCCGTTGTAGATTCCCTAGAGGGAGGGTGGAGCGAGGCTCTCTTAAGTACCCAAGCCCCTTAGGCTCTTATCGCTTGGTGTCAGGAATAAACAACGAGTCCTCCAAACTAGTCTGTCACAACGAGCTACAAGTGATGATTTATCTAGGTGCCTTCACAGCTTTTCCCCGAAGGGTAGTGAGTGAAGGAAGACACCCAACCATCACCTAGCTTCAACAAAGCCTTTGATTAACTCCCTCAACCCATTATAGAAATGGTCAACTAATGCACAAATTATACACATCACAAGACATGATTTCGAGGCCGATTCAAAATATCCCCAGTGGAGTCGCCAGACTGTAGACAACAGAACTTGACGACGCTGTTCTAGGCTCGCGGCCTAGATGGGAGTACGAAATAACATGGAGTCGCCACCCGGTGTGAACCGGGACAAAGATTTAAGGCCTCACTCACCCTCGCAAGGGAAGACCTCAAACCGTTGGGTTCGGAATGGTCCCTTACTTATGTCACTTGTGATGATATAATTTGTGCAATAAATCAACCGAGTCTACTCAATAATCATGCTCAAAGGGTACTTAGATCTAACATGCTTTCATCTAACCAACTCCTAATCTAAGTTTGCATGCTTGAAAGTAAATCATTAAACGGTAAACACACAATAGAACACAACGAGCATATCAAACCATTCAATTGAAATAAACGAATAACTATTTGAATATAAACATAAACTAAGCAACCTATCATGCATAAAACTAACATTATCATGCTTTAAACAATAAATAAATAACCTACGAACTATAACATGCTCAAATACAAATTTGGATGAGACGAGATATGTATATCTTAAGTGGTACGTGGCGTTGTATCCCGAGTGCTTACCGCACTACCGTCCATTCGTGGATCGGCTACGGAATTTACGTCCGGGTTTCCATCCAATATACCACAAAAGGGAACACATATCCCGCTCATCCAATAATCACATCATGCTTCAAACGACTCTCATGCAATAATATTTTAAAATAAATAAAATAAAAACGAAAGAAGATGAGTGAAAAGGTGCCCTCAGGTCTAACCTCTTTTGTCGTCTCAGGAAAGGGCGTTACACGTCCGTTGGAATGGTGAATGATCCGCTACTCTTTTAGTTCACCAACTCAACGTCTTTCCTCGCTGTTTTGCTGTTCGGGCTGCTGTTTTTACTCCGTTTCGCTGCTGTTTTGCTGCTACGTTTCAGGTCACAGTTTTGGTCGTTTGGCGGACTGTTTTGGGTGATTTTGAAGGCTTATGGAGGTGCGTTTGTGGGATATTTTTAGGGAAACTTTATGGAGGTTTTTGGGGGGTTTTCTAGGTGATTTTAGGGTTGTTTTATGGGCTAAAGTCGCAGCAAATACTGACCAGAACAGTAAGCTAAACTCGGCAGTTCACTAGTGCAGTGAAGCCGTTTTCAGGGCTGACTTGGGCGCACAATTGGGGCTGCTTTTGGGGGATATTTTGCACGACTTTAAGGTTGTGAATAAGGTTTATTTGAGGGTGTTTTGGGGCTATATTTGAGGGTTGTTTGATGTCATTTTGTGCGTGAATAAGGTTGAGTTTGGTTGTTGTTTTAGGCGTGAGTGAAGGCTATATTGGTGGCAGTTTGTGGTGTGGTGTGCAATGGCGTGAATGTTGGCAGGTGGACGTGGCTGAAGGTGCAGGTCAGTGGGCGCTTTAAGGCAATGGGCGTGAGAGTGTGTGGTTGAAGGGAGGCTGTGTGGCTTGTGAACGTGCGCAGGTGTGGGGGCTAGGTGGCGTGATGAATTGGTGAGCTGTGAGGTGTGAAGGGGCAATTAATCGTGAGTGGGTTGACTTACGGTGCGGCAGGTGGCGTGATGGTTTGAGGCAATATGTGAGTGTGTGCTTTGAGCGTGAACTTAGAATTTTAGGGTTGATTTCGTGAGAATGAGTCAGCCAGCCAGCCAGGGTTTGGATGTGTGGGTTAAGGGTTCTTTTTATAGGCCAAGGGAGGAGATTTACCTTGTTGGGGAAGGAATATGATTTGTGTATTAATTGGGGATATCTTTTAATTTAGTATGTGATAAGGAAATCTTTTAATTAAGGGAAGTGATTTGATTTATTCTTTTTAGTTAAAGATATGATTTATTTAAATTGGTAGGTGATTTAATTAAATTAGGAATGTGATTTATTTTAATTAGGAATGTTATTTATGGAATTTAATTTGAATATTTTAATTTGGGAAATGAATTTAATTTGTGACATGTGTTTTATTTAATTTAATTGGATTTATTTAGTTTAGGGATGTGATTTAATTTAATTGAATTTAAGTTTAATTTAATTAGTTTTAATTTAATTTGTGATATGTATTTTAAATGTTTTAATTATTTAATTTGTGAGATGTGTTTTAAATGTTTTAATTATTTTTGGATGTGATTTAATGGGTTTGGTGTGTTTAAAAACAGAGGTCCAACAAGCGAACCCGAAGCGAAACAAGCGAGTTAAATCTGACAAAATGCTAATCTCCAACTTTACCCTTCCAACGTCCGTTTCCCGCGGCTTTCACAACTAAAGAGGTAGTGTCTCCATACGAGACTCATCATCGGGCTGATATGCAAAAATGCAATGCCTACAGTCGCCCCCACTTTGATGGGACTTGTGCAGTGTGTGACAATGACAATCTTATCAAAGTACGTGCAATGCATTTTTACTTACCTGGCTCGCCAGCTGCCACATGGTCTGCCTGCTGTGTTGAGTTGATGGTGCTAAACCCCGTACCTAGGGCGTCGCGGTTGCGTCTCCGTACCTAGAGTGCCGCAGAGATGTTGTTGTTGTCTGAGTGCTAACCCCGTACCTAGGGTGTCGCGGTGACATCTCCGTACCTAGAGAGCCACAAATGTCTGAGTGCTAACCCCATACCTAGGGTGTCGCGGTGACGCCTCCGTACCTAGAGTGCCACGAATGTCTGGATGCTAACCCCGTACCTAGGGTGTCGCAGTGACGCCTCCATACCTAGAGAGTCACAAATGTCTGAATGCTAACCCCGTACCTAGGGTGTCGCGGTGACGTCTCCGTATCTAGAGAGCCACAATAGTCTGAATAGTCCACATGCCATACCTGGCGTGCTAACCCCGTACCTAGGGTGTCGCTGTGGTCTGAGTGCTAACCCCGTACCTAGGGTGTCGCTGATATGATGATGGTCCATTTCCGAACCGTGCTCCATTTTCGGAGTGCCATTTTCGGCGAGTGATGAGATAATGGTCCATTTCCGAACCGTGCTCCATTTTTGGAGTGCCATTTTCGGCATGCTAAACCCCATTTCCGAGGCATCGCTGATATGATGATGGTCCATTTCCGAACCATGCTCCATTTCCGGAGTGCCATTTTCGGCATGCTAAACCCCATTTCCGAGGCATCGCTGATGTGATGATGGTCCATTTCCGAACCGTGCTCCATTTCCGGAGTGCCATTTTCGTCATGCTAAACCCCATTTCCGAGGCATCGCTGATGTGATGATGGTCCATTTCTGAACCGTGCTCCATTTTCGGAGTGTTACTGTGATGTGGTGTGATGAGGTCCATTCCCCGAACCGTCACCGTGTTGTGGTCCATTCCCGAACCGATCTCCATTCCCGGAGTGTTACTGTGATGAGGTGTGATGAGGTCCATTCTCGAACCGTCACTGTGTTGTGGTCCATTCCCGATCCGATCTCCATTCCCGGAGTGCCATTCTCGACGTGCTCATTCCCGAGCTGTCCATTCCCGGACTATATCTCCATTCCAGCGTGCCATTCTCGGCGTGTCCATTCCCGGACTTGTCGATGGAAATCTGATTGTATCCTGAATATCCGTCTAGAAAGCAATAGAACTCATGTCCCGCCAGTCTGTCTAACATCTGGTCAATGAATGGTAGCGGAAAATGGTCCTTTCTCGTGGCTTTGTTCAGCTTCCTGTAGTCTATGTATACTCTTCATCCAGTCACCGTTCTTGTTGGAATCAACTCGTTCTTTTCATTTGTGACAACAGTAATTCCTTCTTTCTTCGGCACACACTGCATAGGACTTACCCAACTGCTGTCTGAGATGGGGTAAATGATGCCAACATCCAACCATTTGATGATTTCTTTCTTCACTACCTCCTTCATGATTGGATTGAGTCTCCGTTGATGCTCAACTGTGGGTTTGTATTCATCGTTCATCAGAATCTTTTGCATACAAAATGATGTACTAATGCCTCGAATGTCTGCTATAGTCCAGCCAATGGCCTTCTTGTGTTCTCGTAACACTCTCAGCAATTTTTCTTCCTGCTCTAATGTTAGCGAAGAAGAAATAATAACAGGTAATTCAGAAGAGTTTCCAAGAAATGCGTACCTGAGATGGCTCAGAAGTAACTTTCCAACTGCGGTGGTTCTTCAAATGAAGGCTTGATTCGATCTTTCTTTGGCAGTTTGAGGCTTTCCACTTGTGGTGTCGCTTTGAATCGGAATGGTTTATCAAGGTAGTTGATACATTCCAGGATTTCAGCATCTAGCTCGCTGTCAGTCATGTTGGTGATACAAGTTTCAAGTGTATCCGTGGGATTTGGCTCAGTATCCTGAATGATAATATCAACAATATCAACTCTGAAGCATTCTTCTTACTTCATATAATCCTCCTAAAAAAATATAGCATTTTTCAATACAAATATTTTATTATCTTCTGGACTATAAAAGAACTCACCCCTAGTCTCCTTAGGATAGCCTACAAATAGACACACTTGAGAATATGGCTCCAACTTTGTAGTCTTATTCTTCAGCACATGTGCTGGACACCCACATATGAGGAAATATCGTAAACTATCTTTACGACCACTCCACAACTCTAAGGGAGTCTTAGGAACAGACTTAGATGGAAATACATTAAAGATATATTTCTTCGCTCTGCAACACCATTCTGTTGTGGTGTTCTAGGTGCTGTAAGCTATGATACTATCTCACGCTCTACCAAGATTTCCTCGAAATCACTATCAAGATATTATCCTTCACGATCCTATCGTAGAGTTTTGATCGTCTTACCTAATTGGTTCTCAACCTCAGCACGATACTCATTGAACTTTTCAAAGGTATCTGACTTATGATGCATTAGGTAAACATACACATATCTCGAATAATCGTTAATAAATATGATAAAGTATTCATAACCACCTCGGGCTCTTACATTTATTGGTCTGTAAATGTCTGGATGTATTATTTGAAGTGGCTAACTGACTTTTATACCTTTTTCACTAAAATGTTTCTTGGTTATTTTTCCTTCCAGACAAGATTCGGATACTGATAAAGTTCTAAGCTTTAACTAGTTTAAGCTCCGTTATTTATCAACCTATCTATCTGGTCAAGGCAAATATGACCAAGTCTAAGATGCCACAGAGATTTGTCATCGTGAGAAATCTTTTGCCATTTTGTTTTAGGTTTTTCAACCTTAAACATTTCAGTGTTGAGCAGTGAACTATGTGTTGACGGTCTTAATACATATAAGTTGTTATATGAGTTTCATGTGCATATAGTTAATCCATTTCTAGCAATAATAACTAAATTATTATTAAATGAAATAGAAAAACCATGATCCAAAAGTTTAGAAACAGAAATCAAATTCTTGCAAAAAAATAAGAAAAAATAACACATTATTCAATTGTAAAAAACTATTATTTAAAAAATTTAAACTCGAAACTATCGCTGCTCTAGCTGAAACAACATCCCCTGTCCCAACCCTCATGGTAAAGTCACCTTCAGTAAGGTCCCTCCATGAGTCAAGTAGCTGCAAAGAAGAACAAACATGGTTAGTGGCTCCAGAATCAACAGTCTATGCAGATTTATCATCATCAACAAAAAGAGACTCAATGACAAGTAAATCGTATTTACTTGTGGCCTTCTTCTCTTTCAGCTCAGCAAGGTATTTAGGACAGTTCCATTTCCAATGCCCATCATTGTTGTAATGGAAACATTTTCCTTTGGGCTTGGTATCATTGGAGCTTCTTTTGTTCTTCTTCATGGGCTTTGTCTTAGCCTTCCCGGCGCATTTCTTCTTCTTCTTCTTTGCAGATTTAGAAGATTCGAAAATATTTGCCTCTCAGCTGGGCTTACAAGGATCCACCAGCATGGACTCGTAATGGGAGAGCTTATTAAGAAATTGAGTCAAATTAAAAGTCAATTTGTTCATAACATAGTTGATTTTAAACTACAAGAAACTCTTTGGAAGAGGTTCTATAATCATGGTCACTTGGCTACGCTCGTCAATATGAGCTCCATGAGTTTTGGCCATGTTGAGATAAGACATCATCCTCAAGATATGCTCTTGGACTGATGTCTCTTCCTTCATCCTTGCGGTCATCACTGAGACCATAGCCTCATGACGTTGTCATTCTGAAGGCTGTCCGAACATACCCCACAATGACTCCATCATAATAGATGTTGTAGCCATTGGCCCATGTTTTATAGCAATAACATCAGACATTCCTGCTAGCAAATAGTAGCAAGCTTTCTCATTGGTCGCGGTCCATTTTTGATAGGCATCGCGCATAACTTGTCCAGAATTTTTGGCTGGCTCGATAGGACATTCCTCCGTTATAACAAACTTAAGGTCTTCACAGACCAAGATGGCGTTCATGTTACTTTTTTATTTTACATAGTTTTCTCCCGTTAATTTATCATTTGAGAGAATTGAAATTATTTGAGAAACCATGGCTGAAAGTAAAATAAACATGCATTTTAATATTCATTCATCGCATATCAAAATCATCAATTCATTTAGGCATAAAATTAAACATGATGCATGTACATATATAATGAATTAGAAACCTAAAAATAATTACTATGCCACAGAAATCTATCATCTCACAAATAAGTGTTGCCGTAGGGTCCACCGTTTGATTTGATCAAAGAACTTCGATTAATATTTAATCACTTCTCTGTGAGTGTAACCCGTTATTTCGGAGCCCTTAGACACTTAACAAGTGAAGTGTCGTTGTATGGTAGGTCAGTTCACCGGATACATCTATAATTCATATCCTCACAGAATCCGAACTTGATATTGACCCAAAATGGACACCATCCGTAGAGGGACGAAAACAAACTCGTCTCGAGGCGCCTTTTGAATCTCACATTTTCGGACTAACAATGGAGATCCTGATATATATTTTCGTATATGCCTCTCCCACTCACTATTTTAAATTTAAAGGTTTCTACTTAAAATATCTAATATTTTAATTCACTAGTGTCTATAAGATTATGCACGATTAAAACATAAATCAATTTTATAGTAGTGTAAAATTAGTGATCTAATCAATTTTAGCTATTAAATTTTTTTTACTAATTCTTATTAGTCTCAACTAATATTTTACTTAATAAACTAATTTATTTAAGTTTACTTCAGTGACCTAGTCAATTTTTAGCTCACTAACAAGTTTAAAATTTAAAATCTGAAAGAGACAAAATTTTAATTAAAATAAGCATCTTATAAATTCCAATGGTACGTGGAATTATGTCACGAGTGCAGGCTATATTATCGTCCATTCAGAATTAACTACGGAATTTACATCCGAGTTTCCATTTGATTCACCAAGGGAAAATATAATGCACTTATAAAGCCCATATTTTATTTAAATTTTGAATTTCCAATTTTAAATCATTAAACCTATTAATCTTATTAATTTATTTTCATGCATATCATATTCCAATTTAACTCTTTTAAATTTCATAAAATCAAACTTTATTACTAAAATATCAATTCATCTATTACATGTTATGGCATGTGAAAATGCAAGAGTATGAACCCTAAGCTATATGACATATTATTCAAACATTTCGAATTAAACATACATATAACATAAAATAAAATTGCATTGACCGACCTCTTATTGTTCCTATACTAATCTAATTAGTACAAAAGTTTACCAAGGCATTCATAGGTCTTCAAATCCCGCTCCATGGAATGGTTTTAAGTCGTTGACGACATCGGATTCTCAATTACATAAAATTGATACATCTTAATAATTTTACATATGAAAAATATTTACAACACTTGTAAGAATTGGCCTTATGGCCTTACATTCCCAAGAACAAAATAACATAAAAATAAGATACGGAAAACTTTACGACCAATGCAATACATTCATCACTTGAACTTAAGCACAAACATTCATCATATGAATATAAGATTTATGCCTACTCATCACAACATGTATAAAAAAATATCACATATAAATAAATAAAAACAGAAACTTTTTAAAGGGTTAAGAATATTTTTCAACCTCGCTCCTGATGCCAATTGTTGGAAATGATTTCCCTCGCGGCGGAAGCATGTTAGGAACTGGGATCGACCTTGAAATTTTTTTCTGCCTTTCCTCTTCTGAGCCAAATCTGTCCATCCATTTTTGAACTAATTTTGTTTATGTTTTTTACTATTTTCCATAGCACACACAAAAATAGCCCATGTTATACTTGAATGATGGCAGCAATTCAGGTCTAATTTTTTCACAAAGAAACCTCATTTACATTGAGGGGAATTGGTGAGAAGAGAAATACAAAGAGAAAATGAGGTGAAAGGCTGGACACGCATGTCCAATTTCAAATAAGTACCATACTTACAACAATTTCCAAAATTGCCCACACCCATCTAATATCCATCTGATATACATTATTCAACAAATACATCCAAGTATTCACATAAAGCATACTGTCAATCAATCTAATCCAATTAATTAATCTTTGATTAATGACCATCCAATGTTCATACAACGATTTGATTTGCGCGAGTCCAACTCGTTTAAGAATAAATACTCAAAGTAAGTATTCTTGAATTATATCGAACTATAGTTTTAAATCCAATTTAAATTGTATCCAATACTAATTCATGTTTAATTTCAAATTAAACAATTACACTTATTTTAGTGCCCTAAAGACTTGGATTCCAAATCCAATCCAATTGCGTCTCAAATGCCAAATTAGCATCCAATGTCAATTCAATTAAAGTCCAATGGGCTTTCAATTAATTATTTAGGCATGGACTTTTTGGGTTTTCTAGGTCAAACCAAGATCATATTAAGCATATAAACGTGTGAATACATCAAAGTAAAGTTGCGAAAATACTCACTTTGATCGGCTTTTGGATGCGATGAACGCAAAAATTCTTCATGAGACTCACGGCCAAGCTCCTCTTTATCCTCCTTGAGATGTTCTTCAAGCTCCAAGCTTTGAAAAAGGATTCCATGCTCATGAATGGGTTTCCCTATCACCTTTGTGTGACCCATTGGATGTGCTAGCATCATTGAAAAATTTGCCACAAATCTTTCCTTAGCTTCTTGTTGCTCTCGGCCATGAGAGGAAATTTGAGAGAATAACGCACCTTGTGCCGTGAGATGAGGGAGATGGAGAAAAGAAAAATGAGTTGTGTGTTGTGTGTTTTGATTTCTAAAATCAAATACAAAAAATCAATTACCAAATTCAAAAAAGGTACAAGGCATTAAAGCCTTCCAACAACTCACATCACTCACAAAAGTGACATCCATCACATCACTCAAAGTTGATGCGACTTCCATCACAAGAATGACTAATGATGTGACGCGTGATGTGACTTGTGGGCCCCACTTGATTCGAAATGCGAGTGGGCCCGCAAACACTCCCGGGCTCGGGTTCGCTAATTTCGAATTAACGAATTTTCATTTGCGACGTAATTAAATCAAATTTAATTAAATAATTATGCCTAGTAAAATTACTATTCAAGTCGCTAGCGAATTAATTCTAAATTAACTCGCTTGCCCGAATTAAAATCTAATTTTAATTCTGCGTCGAAATCTAATTTCGTTTAATATATCGAATATATTATTTTATCGATTAATTCCAAATTAATCGTTCTCTCTCTTTAAATGAATTTTATCCCAGATATATGATTGGAGTGATACTTCCATCTTGACATCACACCCAATACACTAAGATTCTCAATATACCCAGAAGAGGCGTACACAAAACCTGTTAAAGCCCTGGACGACCAAAACCAAAGTATATTGATTGTCGCAAATATTAGCGGTGCAAGTCTCAAGTTAAGACCAAATACATCTACCCTGATTCGGACTTCCATAGACACATAGTCATACTACCAATGGAATTCCGAGGGGTCTATCCAGAACGAAGTTGTTTCCGTACCATCGGTAAACACAACCTCATATTACACTTTCATAAGTATCCAATACTTAAATATATGAGAACTATGCCGTTATGCTCCCACAACGCGCACAAGTGCAATACTAGTCTATTCCGCATTATCGATGTCCAATCTCGATAATACTACGACTAGGGATGTTTTAATGATTAAACCTTATTGGATTAATACTGTCTCATATCTTATTAATCCGAAACTAATCATATAGACTTTTATCATTTATGTATCTTGGTAATCCAATTACAAATGATAAAAGAGCAATTTCCTTTGCCACATAGTTAATTTGTACAACAACACAATGTTCTGTACAAATAGTGATGATGTGGGTCATAATTGTCCAACAATCTCCCACTTGGCCTATAGCTAATCACTCAAGTGTCTTACACTTGAACTATGTATGGGTCGCTCAAACTTTTGTTGAGAAACTGCTTTAGTCAGCGGATTTGCAAAGTTATCATCTGATGCGATTTATTCGATCATCACATCGCCACGATGTATGATCCGAACGAATCAGATGAAAAGTTGAAGTATATACTTGGATCGTTGATGAGACCATTAATTCTTTAGCCTGTGCTGTAGCCTAGCTCAGCTGCTAACAGAACTACACATAATCTTATTAGGATTATTAAGATCCAAAGTGCTTCTATTGCTGCCTCAGCTGCAGTAATATTCCGCTTTTGTTGTTATTCGGTAACAATAACTTGCTTGGAAGATTTCCAGCTCACTGTTCCGTTATTCAAACTATATAGTACCTTTATTACGACTTACATTCGTTATTTTCGGATTGGAAACTTGCAGCAGTGAACCCAGTCACTTCAAGTTCTCATTCTCCACAGTATAAGACAACATCTTTAGTTCATCTAAGATACGTAAGGATGTTCTTAACATCAATCCAGTGACTATCACTTGGATTGGCCTGATTGTGACACCATGTGTCCAAAGCATATAAGACACCAGGTCGCGTACATATCTTAGAATGTGCGAGTTCTCGGAGAGTGCCAACAACTTTTAGATCTATCCCAGCAGATCTTTATTCCTAGAATAAAGATTGTCTCTCCCAAGTAATCTACGGAGAATTTTCATGAAAGCCAAGGTTTCACCGATTGTATTACGAGAATGTCATTTCCAAGAAATGATATATCATCATTATTTAGGACAATCACTGTTAGTGCGCTCCTACTAACCTCCTTATATAAACAAGAATTATTCTCGTTTTGAATTAAATCATATACCATTATGATTACATCAAAACGCTGGTTCCAAGAACGTAATGCTTGCTTCAATCCATGAATGGATCGAATTAACTTGCAAACCTTGTTTGCTCATTTTGGTACAACAAAACCGTCAAGATGTTGTAAACATCCTCCAAAAGGTTTCCGTTTAAGGAAAGCGATTTTGACGTTTAGCTGCTATATTTCATAAATGAAACATGCAGCATCAGCAAACATTATCCAAATGGATTTAATCATGGCAACGAGTAAAAGATTTCGTTGTAATCAACACAATGTTGATAACGATACCTTTTCGCTACAAGCCTAGCTTTGTACGTTGGTACGTTGCCATCCATGTATGTCTTCCTTGAAGACTTATATAGTACCATTCGGCACAATGCCTTCCGGTACAACAACCAGTGTCTAAACTTGGTTGGTATACATGGAATCCATTTCGGACATTATGGCACTTTGCCATAATAGGGATTCGATACCTTGTATCACTTCCTCATATGTAGTCGGTTTGTCTTCCTCAATACGATTGACATCTTCATGAGGTGAGATCAGAAACCCATACCTCCTAGGTTGTTTTCTGACTCTCTCCGACTTACGCGGTTCTTATGTATTCGAAGATTATGGTACATTTTCATCCTTGATGAACTATTTGTGTTCCATTAAGGAATCGGCGTCTGGAACAGTATTACTCCGATTTTCATCGAGGTTTACTTTCCTCCCACTTACCACTGCATATTGGTATTCCTTTTGGGAAAACCGCATGGAGAGCAACAATTACATTGTTCTCTTGTGAGTTGTATAAGTACTATACTGTGGTTTCCCTAGGATAACCTACAAATTATGCACTTATCCGATTTGGGTTCTAGTTTGGTATCATCCAAACATATGCCCAGCATTCTAAAATCTTCAGGAATGAGAAAACCCGGTTTCTTTCCTGTTCATATCTAATATGATGTTTGTCTAACAGATTTTCATGGAACCTTATTCAAAATAAGTGTTGCACTGTTAAATGCGTATCGCTAGAAGGAAAATGGTAGCTCAGAGCGGCTCATGATTAACATTATAATGTCTAACAAAATTTGGTTTCTCCGTTTGGACACACCGCTCAATTGAGGTGTTCTGGAAGGAGTCTTATATGAAAGAATACTATACTCTTTCAAATAATTGAGAAACTTATTGCTTAAGTATTTCCATCATGGTCTAACCGTGATAGTTTTATACTTTAGCCGATCTGTCTGTCTACTTCGTGTCGAAACACTTTGAATCTATCAAAAGTTTCTGATTCGTGTTTCAAAAGAAACACATAACCATAACACGATGCCACATCAGTAAAGGTTACGAAGTATTCATATTCACATGTAGGCATTGCATTTTTGCATATCAGCCCGATAATGAGTCTCGTATGGAGACACTACCTCTTTAGTTGTGAAAGCCGCGGGAAACGGACGTTGGAAGGGTAAAGTTGGAAATTAGCATTTTTTTAGATTTAACTCGCTTGTTTCGCTTCGGGTTCGCTTGTTGGACCTCTGTTTTAAAACACACCAAGCCCAATCCAAAATAATTAAAACATTTAAAATACATGTCACAAATTAAAACCAATTAAATTGAAATCTTAATTAAATTAAATTCACAAATTAAAATCCAATTAAAATCCAATTCCAAAATTAAAATAAATCACTTCCTAATTTTAATTAAATCACCAACCAAAATATAATAATTTCTTACCTTAAATAATTAAAATTAAACACAAATTAAATTACTTGATTTCTTTCCTTTTTAAAAGCCATGCAAACCCTAATGAATCACTATAAAAATAACACATTCTCTCCTGCCGCCCTCCTCCTCTCACTCGGGAAAACACAAATGAAACCCTAATTCACGCCACAAACAACATCCCTCACTGCCCCTTGACGCCTTGCAAACTGAAGCAACACCACCTTGTGAACCCAACAACCGATCACAAAACCAGTCACGGCATGCATACATAAACCCACATCGAAGCCAATAACCTTAAGTAAAAAACGACGCAAACAAAACCCTAGCTCTCTCCGTCTCTCTCCCGATCATAAAACACAAAATAACCCTAAACGCCACTCTCAGCCAAAAACCCTAGGCTCACGGTCCCCCCTCTCTCTCGTCTCTCTTCACAATCAAACACACAGCAGCCAACTTCAGCCGACTGAATAAACAACAAATCAACAGCCCCTTTACCGTTCAAACACACGACTTACCCACCTTGCTGTCTCTCTCTCACCCTTCCCTTGATCGGCCACACACACAAAGCTAAGAACCCCCGCCGACACAGCCCCCACCTTGGTCTCACGTCGGCAACTAACCATAAACACACACGCCTTGGAGAAGGCACAACATCAACCAAAAGGACGTGAAGTACCGGCCAAATAAGGGAAACAATAAGGCAACGTCGCTTGTGTGTCTTGATTACAAGCTTGTGGTAGGAGTATCAAGTGTCTTGGCATTAGGTCAACTTGATGGAGAGTCTTTATGGGTTGTAGCAAGGCAACATGGGGGCAGCTCGGACGTGAGGCATAAATCGGCAAAGCAACGTGGACAAACCCTAGCCAAACTCACCGACGCAAACAAACAAACAAAGCAAGCCCCCTGACCGACCAAAATTAAGCCACCCACTAACTCTCACATGTACGTAAACAACGACAAACCATGCAGCCCTACATGTAGCCATGAAACACGTAGACTCGGCAACAACAAATAACCACCAGCAAGCCACAAACACACTCCCCCTGACCGAACAGATCCAACAAAACATAACCCAGAAACAGTCCTTAAAATAGTCCTCGAACAGCCCCTGAAAACAGTCCTTAAAACAATCATTTAATCACCCAAAAAAACAATGACCAGAAAATACAACAAAAACAGCAGCGAAATGAAGTGAAAACAGCAGCTCAAACAGCGAAACAACAAGGAAAAACGTTGGATTAGTGAACCAGAAAAGTTGCGGAACATCAACCCTTCCGACGGCCGTGTAACACGCTTTCAAGAGATGACAAAAGAGGTTAGACCTGAGGGCACCTTCTTTATTTATTATCTTTCGTTCCTTTTATTTATTTTAATATATTATCGCATGAGAGTTGTTTATTGAGGCATGATGTGAATTCCGGATGAGCGGAATATGTGTTCTCTTTTGTGGTATATCGAATGGAAACCCGGACGTAAATTCCGTAACCGAATCTGAATGGACGGTAGTGCGTTTGTACTCGGGATACAATGTCACGTACTACTTAAGAGACACACGTATTTCGTTTCATCCAAACTTGTATTTGAGCATGATTTAGTCTAGTATGTCGTTTATTTTAAAAGCATGATTATGTCATTTATTTATGCATGATTTAGTTCTTTAATTTCGCATTAATGATTTTGTTTACGTTTATGTTGTAGTAGTTATTTATTTGTTCTTTGCGTTTGATTATTCGACATGCTCGTTGTGTGATATTGTATGCTTGCCGTTATAATGATTTACTTTTTTAAAGCATGCGAACTTAGTCATATGACTTATTTTGATGAATGCAGACTAGGTCTAAGTTACCTTTGAGCATACATGTTGAGTAGATTCGGTTAGTTTATTGCACAAATAATATCATTACAAGTGGCATAAATAAGGGACCATTCCGAACCTAACAAGTTTGAGGTCTTCCTTTGCGAGGGGTGAGTGCGGCCTTAAATCTTTATCCCGGTTCACACCGGGTGGCGACTCCATGTTACTTCTCCGGTTTAGTTCCCCTGCGGGCTACTCCGTACTCCAACTAGGCCGCGAGCCTAGAACAGCGTCGCCGAGTTCTGTTGTCTACAGTCTGGCGACTCCACTGGGGATAGAGAATCGACCCTGAAATAATGTCTTGTAATGTTTGGATTTGTGCTTTAATTAACCGTGTCTACAATGGGTTGAAGGGGTTTAGTTGAAGGCATTGTCAGTGAGAGCCTTCGTCAGCGAGAGCCTTTGTCCACACTCTCGTAAACCCACATGTGAACCTTAGTCGTAGAACTAGTAGAAATTATTTTTTTTATGTTGATGTTTTGGACCGTCATCATTTGGATCCAGTTGGACATTTTGTCAAAAGATATGAACTTGTTGGGCCATTTAAACTGGGACGAGTTCGTGTCCTTTGACAGTTGGGCCAGAAGCTTCTAAAATGTCGGTGGGCCATTTTATGTTTGGGCCTCTTATCATTTGAAGTTGTTTAGCCATGTTATCGCAAAGTGTAAACCTGTTGGGCCTTTTCAACTGTGACAAGTTTGCACCGCGCAATAGTATGATTGAATACTTTAAAATGATAATGGGCCAACTAGTGTAAAAATTC
Organism: Zanthoxylum bungeanum; assembly: GCA_019454045.1. NCBI lineage: Eukaryota > Viridiplantae > Streptophyta > Magnoliopsida > Sapindales > Rutaceae > Zanthoxylum > Zanthoxylum bungeanum. The sequence goes on from SKCR01050008.1 coordinate 52,226, forward strand.
TTAAATGGGCTTATATATTAAATACATTGCACATATGTCATGCATCTCATGCATACACGCATCATGTTAACCCCGTGTCCTAAAAGCCATCATAGATATCCGTTGGGTTAGAGAAGAAAAAAAGTTTGTCAAGAGGAGTTTAGCAAACATGGATTGCGGGGAAAAGGAAATTGAGAAACAGAAAACCTTACGGCAAGGATAGAAAGACCATTGGGGGGGCCTTCAAAAAAAAAGAGAAAAAAAAAGAGAGAAAAGAAAAAGAAAAAAAAAGGAAAAAAAAAAGAAAAAGAAAAAGAAAAAAAGGGTTGTTTAGTCCTTAATAGTTAGACATAAGTCCAATGATGAAATCGTTTGCTTTAGGATGAAATCTTAGAAACGATAAACTCTTGATGTGCTTTTATCTGATGCTTTGAATTGTTGATCTATGTTAGACTCGTAAGCACTTCACTATAGGTTCTTAGCGGTGAAAACCTGAGTAGTTAGCAAGGTGACTAGTTGAAGAAATTGCGGGTCGATGAATGACCGTTTTCGTAGATGTCTATCCTGACTTGCTTGTGTTATGATGTGTGGTATGGTTGAAAAAAAAAGTCTCTAAAGAAAAGAAATAGACCGCATATAACCGATAAGTGTGAAGCTACCCATGGGCGAGTATTAGGACCACTATGAGGAGAAATGCTACCTTAAAGGGTATGTGTGTCAAAGAATGAAAAAAAAAAAAAAAATAAAAAAAAAAGAAAAAGAAAAAAAAAAAAAAGTTCAAAATGAAAGAAAAAATGAGAGTCAAAGGAAAATAAAGATAAAACCATACCACATTGAGCACGAAAAAGCAATTGCAGAATATAATTGAGACATCTAGGTTGGTTTGACCCACCGATCCCGATTTTTGAAACGAAATCATTGAGTTGGCTTGCTTAAGGATCAAGCTGTGAAAGAACCTTTGCACACACACACTTTGAGTCTGACATAGATCATTTATTCAAAAACTCTGATTTGAGTTGCATCGAATGTTTTGAAGGTTCTCTGGTTTCATTACTGGGCATTCCTTGAGGATGATAATATGTATAACTATGTGGACTATTTCATAGCATGTAATATAGTGTGATGATATAGAAGGCCCCACCATGTGGCTCATCTTGACCAAGTACAAACAGCGGAGAGTAGAAAGCTAAACGAAGACTGGGGGCGACCAGTCTACCACGTCGTGAATCAGGGACATAACAAGATATTGAGTCATGACACCAGAGAGAAGACTAAGCAATCACCTGGAGAACTGGCGGAAGACCTAACCCAACGGAATAAGAAATTCATTCATGCATGCATGCATACACGTAACATATTTTGCATTCCCTTTTTGTGTTTGTTTTGTTTTGTATTCACAGGTTTCAAAAGAAGAAAAAGAGAAAGCGGCAAAGACAAGCCCACCAGAAATAACAACATAGCATCATCAGTTTCAGGAATAAATCCCAAGGGGCGAGGCCCGTATTATCAGCAGAGGTTTGGAATGAATCCGGGAATGAATCCCAGGGCCGAGGCCCACATCAGCAGAGTTTTAGAATGAATCTGGGAATGAATCCCAGGGTCGATGCCCACACCGTCAGAGTTTTGGAATGAATCCGGGAATGAATCCCAGGGTTGAGGCCCACATCACCAGCAGTTTCAGGATCCCAGGGTTGAGGCCCACATCGCCAACAGTTCCCGAGAATGAATTCTAGGGCCGAGGCCCACGTTGTGAAAGTTTTAGAATGAATCCAGGAATGAATCATAGGGCGAAGCCCACATTATTATCAGCATCAGTTTTGCCGGGTATGGAACTCTGGGGGCGAGGCCCATATTATCATCAGCATCAATAGCAGGCTTGCCGGGTATGGCATTCTGGAGGCGAGGCCCACATTGGTTCAGTATTAGTTCTGCCGGGTATGTCATTCTGGGGGCGAGACCCACATTGGTTTAGTATTAGTTCTGCCGGGTATGGCATTCTAGGGGCGAGGCCCACATTGGTTCAGTATTAGTTCTGCCGAGTATGGCATTCTGGGGGCGAGGCCCACATTGGTTCAGTATTAGTTCTGCCGGGTATGGCATTTTGGGGGCGAGGCCCACATTGGTTCAGTATCAGTTCTGCCGGGTACGGCACTCTGGATATAAAGATATCAGATCAGTTCTGCCAGGTACGGCACTCTGGATATAGAAATATCAGATCAGTTTTGCCAGGTACGGCACTCCGGATATGGAGATATCAGATCAGTTTTGCCAGGTACGACACTCCGGAGATGGAGATATTACAGTAGCACTCCAGGTATGGAGACACTACATCGGTTTTGTCGGGTATGGCACTCTGGGAATAAAGCCCACATTCAGTATAGTTCGAGAATGAACAAGCCGAGAATGGCACTCCGAGAATGGAGCATAATTCGAGAATGAACAAGCCGAGAATGGCAATCCGAGAAACGGAGCAGAGTTCGAGAATGGCACTCCAAGAATGGAGCAAGGTTCGGGAATAAACAAGCAGAGAATGGCAATCCGAGAATGAAGTACAGTTCGGGAATGAACAAAGCCGAGAATGGCACTCCGAGAATGGAGCACAGTTCGGGAATGAACAAAAGCCGGGAATGACACTCCGAGAATGGAGCACGGTTCGGGAATGGATCACCTCACAGCACGGTTCGGGAATGGACCACCTCACAGTAACAGTTCGGGAATGGACCACCTCACAGTAACGGTTCAGGAATGGACCATCTCATATAGTACAATTCGGGAATGAACCATTACATCAGCATCAACATCAGTTTTGGGGATGAGTCCAGGGCCGAGGCCCACATCAGTATCAGTCTGGGTCAGTTTGGGGCGAGGCCCACATTAGTATCAGTTTGGGGCGAGGCCCATATCAGTTTGGGGCGAGGCCCACATTAGCATCAGTTTGGGGCGAGGCCCATATCAGTTTGGGGCGAGGCCCACATCAGTTTTAGTCTGGGGGCGAGGCCCACATCAGCATCAATCTTGGGGCAAGGCCCATATTAGTATCAGTTTGGGGCGAGGCCGATATCAATTTGGGGCGAGGCCCACATCAGTTTCAGTCTGGGGGCGAGGCCCACATCCTTTTCGATCTGGGGGCGAGGCCCACATCAGTGTCAGTCTGGGGGCGAAGCCCACATCAGTATCAGTCTGGGGGCGAGGCCCATATCAGTATCAATCCGGGGCGAGGCCTACATCAGTATAAGCTTGGGGATGAGTCACAGGGCGAGGCCCACACTAGTATCAGTTTAGGGCGAGGCCCATATCAGTTTGGGGCTAGGCCCACATCAGTGTCAGTCTGAGGGCGAGGCCTACATCAGTACCAGTTCAGGGTCGAGGACCCACTACATCATCAGTTCGAGGGTGAGGTCCCTATTTTCAGTGGTGTTGGGTCGAGGTGCCCAGGGTCGAGGTGCCCCCGTTGTCGGTTGTAGTTCTGGGTCGAGGTGCCCACTACATCATCAGTTCGAGGGCGAGGTCTCTATTGTCAGCGGTGTTGGGTCGAGGTGCCCAGGGTCGAGGTGCCCCCGTTGTCGGTTGTAGTTCCGGGTCGAGGTGCCCAGGGTCGAGGTGCCCACTACATCATCAGTTCGAGGGTGAGGTCCCTATTGTCAGCGGTGTTGGGTCGAGGTGCCCCCGTTTTCGGTTATAGTTCCGGGTCGAGGTGCCCAGGGTCGAGGTGCCCACTACATCATCAGTTCGAGGGTGAGGTCTCTATTGTCAGCGGTGTTGGGTCGAGGTGCCTAGGGTCGAGGTGCCCCATTGTCGGTTGTAGTTCCGGGTCGAGGTGCCCAGGGTCGAGGTGCCCCCGTTGTCGCTTGCTGTTCCGGGATGCGTCCCAGGGTCGAGGGCCCACTGCATCATCATCACAGCTCACATTCGGTGGTTCGGGAACAAAGCCCAGAGGTCGAGGCACCTCACCACCATATCAACTCAGTTTGAAGCAACAGGCAAGTCAGGTGGCAGCTGGCGAGCCAGGTAAGTAAAAATGCATTGCATAACTTTCATATGATTGTCACTGTTACACACTGCACAAGTCCCATCAAAGTGGGGGAGACTGTAGGCATTGCAATTTTGCATATCAGCCCGATGATGAGTCTCGTATGGAGACACTACCTCTTTAATTGTGAAAGCCGCGGGAAACGGACGTTGGAAGGGTAAAGTTGGAAATTAGCATTTTGTCAGATTTAACTCGCTTGTTTCACTTCGGGTTCGCTTGTTGGACCTCTGTTTTAAAACACACCAAGCTCAATCCAAAATAATTAAAACATTTAAAATACATGTCACAAATTAAAACCAATTAAATTGAAATCTTAATTAAATTAAATTCACAAATTAAAATCCAATTAAAATCCAATTCCAAAATTAAAATAAATCACTTCCTAATTTTAATTAAATCACCCACCAAAATATAATAATTTCTTACCTTAAATAATTAAAATTAAACACAAATTAAATTACTTGATTTCTTTCCTTTTTAAAAGCCATGCAAACCCTAATGAATCACTATAAAAATAACACATTCTCTCCTGACGCCCTCCTCCTCTCACTCGGCAAAAGACAAATGAAACCCTAATTCACGCCATAAACAACATCCATCACTGCCCCTTGACGCATTGCAAACTGAAACAACACCACCTTGTGAACCCAACAACCGATCACAAAACCAGTCACGACATGCATACATAAACCCACATCGAAGCCAGTAACCTTAAGCCAAAAACGACGCAAACAAAACCCTAGCTCTCTCCGTCTCTCTCCCGATCATAAAAAACAAAATAACCCTAAACGCCACTCTCAGCCAAAAACCCTAGGCTCACGGTCTCTCATCTCTCTCGTCTCTCTTCACAATCAAACACACAGCAGCCAACTTCAGCCGACTGAATAAACAACAAATCAGCAGCCCCTTTACCGTTCAAACACACAACTTACCCACCTTGATGTCTCTCTCTCACCCTTCCCTTGATCGGCCACGCACACAAAGCTAATAACCCCCCGCCGACACAGCCCCCACCATGGTCTCACGTCGGCAACTAACCATAAACACACACGCCTTGGAGAGGGCACAACATCAACCAAAAGGACGTGAAGTACCGGCCAAATAAGGAAACAGTAAGGCAACGTCGCTTGTGTGTCTTGATTACAAGCTTATGGTAGGAGTATCAAGTGTCTTGGCATTAGGTCAACTTGATGGAGAGTCTTTATGGGTTGTAGCAAGGCAACGTGGGGGCAGCTCGGACGTGAGGCAGAAATCGGCAAAGCAAAGTGGACAAACCCTAGCCAAACTCACCGACGCAACAAACAAACAAACAAAGCAAGCCCCCTGACCGACCAAAATTAAGCCACCCACTAACTCTCACATGTACGTAAACAACGACAAACCATGCAGCCCTACACGTAGCCATGAAACACGTAGACTCGGCACCAACAAATAACCACCAGCAAGCCACAAACACACTCCCCCTGACCGAACAGATCCAACAAAACATAACCCATAAACAGTCCTTAAAGCAATCCTCGAACACCCCCTGAAAACAGTCCTTAAAACAGTCCTTTAATCACCCAAAAAAACAGTGACCAGAAAATACAACAAAAACAGCAGCGAAATGAAGTGAAAACAGCAGCTCAAACAGCGAAACAACGAGGAAAAACGTTGGATTAGTGAACCAGAAAAGTTGCGGAACATCAACCATTCCGACGGCCGTGTAACGCGCTTTCAAGAGACGACAAAAGAGGTTAGACATGAGGGCACCTTCTTTATTTATTATCTTTCGTTCCTTTTATTTATTTTAATATATTATCGCATGAGAGTCGTTTTTTGAGGCATGATGTGAATTCCGGATGAGCGGAATATGTGTTCTCTTTTGTGGTATATCGGATGGAAACCCGGACGTAAATTTCATAACCGAATATGAATGGACGGTAGTGCGGTTTGTACTCGGGATACAATGTCACGTACTACTTAAGAGACACACGTATTTCGTTTCATCCAAACTTGTATTTGAGCATGATTTAGTCTAGTATCTCGTTTATTTTAAAAGCATGATTATGTCATTTATTTATGCATGATTTAGTTCTTTAATTTTGCATTAGTGATTTAGTTTACGTTTATGTTGTAGTAGTTATTTATTTGTTCTTTGCGTTTGATTATTCGACATGCTCGCTGTGTGATATTGTATGCTTGCCGTTATAATGATTTACTTTTTTAAAGCATGCGAACTTAGTCATATGACTTATTTTGATGAATGCGGACTAGGTCTAAGTTACCTTTGAGCATACATGTTGAGTAAATTTGGTTAGTTTATTGCACAAATCATATCATTACAAGTGGCATAAGTAAGGGACCATTCCGAACCCAACACGTTTGAGGTCTTCCCTTGCGAAGGGTGAGTGTGGCCTTAAATCTTTATCCCGGTTCACACCGGGTGGCGACTTCATGTTACTTCTCCGGTTTAGTTCCCCCGCGGGCTACTCCGTACTCCCGACTAGGCCGCGAGCCTAGAACAGCGTCGCCGAGTTCTATTGTCTACACCACCTCTAGCCTAGCTAGAAATGGTCCCATTTACGTCACTATGAACGAGGGCTAATAGATCGATGGCACTTACACTTTTACCAAGTAAAATGTGTTTTAGGCACTTTGCCTAATAAACTAGATTCGTAGACATTATTTGAATAGAATCAAATTTGTCCTAGTACCCACTCTTCAAAAGTGTGGATATACGAGTCTTGTTTAATGTCTCCCAGACTACAATGCCACAAATAAGTCTCATTTGATCAAATCAGTTTAAGCTATTTGTTTGTCATGCCATACGTTTGAGATTCATTTATATTCAAATATAAATACTGTTATTCACATCTAATGTGTTTATCTCAATATCATCTTTATAAAAAAAATACTTTAGTGTTCTAGAATATAAAGGTATACCCGCAACGAGTTATACTCTGATATAGAGATAATGTTTCTAGTCAAACTAGGTACATTATAACAGTTTCCTAATTTAAGTACATACCCGAAAGGTAGTTCCTAAACTTAGGTTTCTATGGTTAAAACAGCGACTCTCGTCCCGTTTCTGACTCGCAGATCGATCTCAACTGAAGTAAGTCTCCTGCTTATCAGCAGATTCTGCACATCAGTACATTATATATGTACCACATCTAGTATTAAGAATCCAATTTTGAAACTAATAGCGAACATGTTTATGACAAACATACTTGAAGCCGGAGCCTTACCCCGCCCTCACTTCTTTCATGTCTGCCTTGTCCATACGGCAGTCACTATTCCAGTGACTATGATTCCACAGTTTAGGCAGACATCTTGGGATATGTCATTTGTCTTCCCAGAAGACTGTGATGATTTTGCCTTTGCCCCTTTTAGAAGCTCTGGCTCTGCCTCTTAGAGCATAGCCATCAACTCTCTAAGAGTTTACTCTTGGTTCACAATGAACCTGCCCCAGCTTTCGGGTAGAGACTATAAGATCAATTCTTTGGTAGTCTCGGCCACGTAGGTAATGCCCAACTAACCTAGCTGATCGATGTCAACAATCATCTGCGACACCTAGTGCTCGACAGATGTACCCTCAGACGTACACGAGCTAAAGAGCTTCTTATGCAATTTGTACTTCTAAGATCTAAAATAGATCTATGAAGATCTTTAATTTCATCATCATGGTACAAAGATCTAATCCTTAATTTTGACGACGGAATGAAGAGTCATTGCATCAAGCACAACGGATTGAGCACTAAAGTTATCATCACATGAATCTTCCAAAGATCATGTTCTATTATTTGCTCAACTCCTGGCTTAGGCCCAAGAGGTTGTTCTATCAAATAGAATAACTTCTCAGTTCTCAGGACTATCCTGAGGTTCTATTCCCAATTTGAAAATTAAAGCCGTTTAAAGACATTTTTACCCAGGATTATGTTTTAAGCACTAATCTTTCAGTTAGCTTGATTGCTATAGTCCAACTATCCAATCAACGATTTCAGGTACTATTGATTATAATGATTACTATAGTCTAACTATATAATCAACTATAATTTGTTTGGTTAAATTCAAATATATTGATTAATATAATCCAATTATATAATCAACTATTAATTGAAGTAGTTTGAATACAATCCAACTGTTTAATTACAACAATTAAATATTAGTCCAACTAATATATTTATTTAATTTATGACGAAAAATTGAAATGAGCGCATATTGGCAAGTATCTAAACGAAATTGCAAATTTAATACTTGCCTCCCACTATTTTTCGGCGAGCCTCTAACCCTCTGTTGAGTACTCGGGAAACCTAGTTTCCTAGTGGGCTAGGATCCCGTTAAATAACACACAACCTTGACTTTGGCCAACAAATTGTATGATATTTAACTAGGTAGATCTTTAAGATCAATTGGATCTCATCTAATTCCTAGATCTAGTAGGTGGACATCCAAGTCCGAAACATATATCTAATATATGCCAATATATCCGATATATTCCCTAACTTTTTTTCCTCTGAATCAACTAAGTCTTGGCTTTGGCACAACAAACTTAATGATTCCAGTTAAGCGGGACCCATTGACCTTGGAAAGCTTCGTAATCGATATCGATGGACAAGAAGTGATCTTGACTTTGGCCAACAAATCACAACTTGGACAAGACATGCGATATGGAACAAAGCCTTTATGATTCAAACACATCCGCGATGGACAAAGGTCTTGACTTTGGCCAACAAACCAGTGCTAATCTTGGATATTGAGAATGAATCATTCAATGGAAGGAAAAACACTTAATATTTGTTGAGGGTTTTTCACGTAATTGGCAACCAATTAATTATCTTTGATTAGGTCTCATCATACACCCTTAAGCATGCATTCTAAAAGTATAATAAGGCGCGGTAAATAAATTAATAATGATATGCGGATGGATATTTAAAACAACTTGTTCCTAGAAAAAATCTCTCCATTTCCTCTCTCTCGCTAGCACAAATCTTACTTCTACCCAATTACATAACACTTCTAAAGAAACCTCATTTACATTGAGGGGAATAGGTGAGAAGAGAAATACAAAGAATCAAGAGGTAATAGGCTGGACACGCAGGTCCAATTTAATAAATTCTAAATTTATTACAATAATTTCCAAAATTGCCATCACCCATCTAATATCCATCCGATATACATATTCATACATCACATCCATGTATTCACACAAAGCATGTTATCAATCAATCTAATCCAATTAATTAATCTGAAATTAATGACCATCTAATGTTCAAACAACGATTTTATTTGCGTGAGTCCAACTCGTTTTAAGAATAAGTACTCAAAGTACGAATTCTTGAATTATATTAAACTACAATATTAAATCTAATTTAATTTTTATTCTATACTAATTCTTTATTTAATTCCAAATTAAATAATTACACTTTATTAATGAGCCTTTGCGACTTAGATTCTAAATCTAATCTTTACGGGTCTCAAAGTCCAATTAACATCCAATGTCAATTTAATTAAAGTCCAGTGGGCTTTCAATTAATTTATAAGGCATGGACTTTGGCAACCAAAGCCCAATTTGGAATCACCCTTTTGCCAAAAATCAATTTAGGCCCATTAGGCCCAATTAAAATTTTAAAGACCCATTTTATTATATTTGGACTTTATGGAAATGGTTTTGGTCCCAATTAGATCCAACCAATTAACCTAAACCAAACTTGGCCCAACCAAGCCCATTAAGCCCAAATACAACAACTTATAAGCCCAATTCCAAATTAAGCCCAATTAATTAATCACAATTAAATCAATTAAAGTGTATAGCCATAATTAATTATTCAAATTAATATTTCCAAAATATCAATTTACATAATTAATCATGCTAATCATCATCAACACATGTCCAACATTATTGAATCAAAAAATCATCTCATTCATCATGCTATTAAGCTGACGGCAATTAAGGATTTTAAATCCGATTTCGATTTTAATCCAATTAAATCCTAAATCAATTTTCTCATGTCTTCCAACTCATCCAATGATCAAAAAACAAAATTACCATGACTTTAGGGCGTACTCAAACTTTCGGCCAAGCCAAATTTTTGGGGAAAAATTATCCAATTCAATTTTCATCAAATTGATCATGCATAACTCTAAGTTATCATCATTCAAGCATATTCAAACAAACAATTTCATCAAATCATGCTCAAATCAATTTTACCCAAATTTAAAGTTAAGAACCCTAATTCCAATTTCATGCTTAATCAAGGCTCTGATACCATTGTTGGGTTTTCTAGGTCAAACCAAGATCATATTAAGCATATAATGTGTGAATACATCAAAGTAAAGTTGCGGAAATACTCACTTTGATCGGCTTTTGGATGCGAAGAACGCAAAAATTCTTCATGAGACTTACGACCAAGCTCCTCTTTATCCTCCTTGATATGTTCTTCAAGCTCCAAGCTTTGAAAAATGATTCCATGCTCATGAATGGGTTTCCCTATCACCTTTGTGTGACCCATTGGATGTGCTAGCATCATTGAAAAATTTGCCACAAATCTTTCCTTAGCTTATTGTTGCGCTCGGCCATGAGAGGAAATTTGAGAGAACAAGGCACCTTGTGCCGTGAGATGAGGGAGAGGGAGAGAAGAAAAATGAGTCGTGTGTTGTGTATTTTGATTTTCAAAATCAATTACCAAATTCAAAAAAGGTATAATGCATTAAAGCCTTCCAACAACTTACATTACTCACAAAAGTGACATCCATCACATCACTCAAAGTTGATGTGACGCGTGATGTGACTTATGGGCCCCACTTGATTCGAAATGCGAGTGGGCCCGCAAACACTCCCGGGCTCGGGTTCGCTAATTCCGAATAAACGAATTTTCCGTTGCGACGTAATTAAATCAAATTTAATTAAATAATTATGCCTAGTAAAATTACTATTCACGTCGCTAACGAATTAATTCTAAATTAACTCGCTCGCCTGAATTAAAATCTAATTTTAATTCCGCGTCGAAATCTAATTTCGTTTAATATATCGAATATATTATTTTATCGATTAATTCCAAATTAACCGTTCTCTCTCTTTAAATGAATTTTATCCCAGATAAAATTCTCCGTAATTAATCCCAGATTAATTTTCTATCTCTTATTAATTAATCCCAGATTAATAATGTGCGAGTCATACGTCATTGGTGAATCTTCGGGAAGCGACCCATGAGATCCTTGGATATGTTGACAGTAAATTCGGTCGTCGGACTATCCGAACACGTACGTACCTAGTACTACGTTTTTACCGATTTACAATACATGGTTGGCTTCTAGCAAAGAACCGTGTCTATCCAATTCTCCAGAAATATTCTTAAAGGAATATGTAATCTATATCAGGCGTAGTATACGTAGTATTGCGTATTGCGATCCAGTATCGGATGTCACGTGCTAGGCCTGGGGCTGGAATTGTGTCTGCCCCGTACGAAGCACATATCGGATCTCTGGTAACTAGTCTCTATAATCGAATAAACATGACCTAGTCATATTATCCCGATAGCTGCAGCATATAAAAGTACCAGTTCCTTATCCTACGTGACCATCATCTTCATATGACTGAAATGATACTTCCATCTTGACATCACACCCAATACACTACGATTCTCAATATACCCAGAAGAGGCGTACACAGAACATGTTAAAGCCTTGGACGACCAAAACCAAAGTATATTGATTGTCGCAAGTATTAGCGGTGCAAGTCTCAGTTAAGACCAAATACACCTACCCTGATTCGGACTTCCATAGACACATAGTCATACTACCAATGGAATTCCGAGGGGTCTATCCAGAGCGAAGCTGTTTCCGTACCATCGGTAAACACAACCTCCTATTACACTTGCATAAGTATCCAATACTTAAATATATGAGAACTATGCCGTTATACTCCCACAACGCGCACAAGTGCAATATTAGTCTATTCCGCATTATTGATGTTCAATCTCGATAATACTACGACTAAGGATGTTTTAATGATTAAACCTTAGTAGATTAATACTGTCTCATATCTTATTAATCCGGAACTAATCATATGGACTTTTATCATTTATGTATCTTGGTAATCCAATTACAAATGATAAAAGAGCAATTTCCTTTGTCACATAGTTAATTTGTACAACAACACCATGTTCTGTACAAATAGTGATGATGTGGGTCATAATTGTCCAACAATCTCCCACTTGGCCTATAACCAATCACTCAAGTGTCTTACACTTGAACTATGTACGAGTCGCTCAAACTTCTGCTGAGAAACTGCTTTCGTCAGCGGATTTGCAAAGTTATCATCTGATGCGATTTATTCGATCATCACATCGCCACGATGTATGATCCGAACGAATCAGATGAAAAGTTGAAGTATATACTTGGATCGTTGATGAGACCATTAATTCTTTAGCCTGTGCTGTAGCCTAGCTCAACTGCTAACAGAACTACACATAATCTTATTAGGATTATTAAGATCAAAAGTGCTTTTATTGCTGCCTCAGCTGCAGCAATATTTCGCTTTTGTTGTTTATTCGGTAACAGTATCTTGCTTGGAAGATTTCCAGCTCACTGTTCTGTTATTCAAACTATATAGTACCTTTATTACGACTTACAGTCGTTGTTTTTGGTTTGGAAACTTGCAGCAGTGAACCCAGTCACTTCAAGTTCTCATTCTCCATAGTATAAGACAGCATCCTTAGTTCATCTAAGATACGTAAGGATGTTCTTAACATCAATCCAGTGACTATCACTTGGATTGGCCTGATTGTGACTCCATGTGCTCAAAGCATATGAGACACCAGGTCGCGTAGATATCTTACAATGTACGAGTTCTCAGAGAGTGCCAACAACTTTTAGATCTATCCCAGCATATCTTTATTCCTAGAATAAAGGTTGTCTCTCCCAAGTAATCTACGGAGAATTTTCATGAAAGCCAAGCTTTCACCGATTGTATTATGAGAATGTCATTTCCAAGAAATGATATATCATCATTATTTAGGACAATCACTGTCAGTGCGCTCCCACTAAACTCCTTATATAAACAAGAATTATTCTCATTTTGAATTAAATCATATACCATTATGATTACATCAAAACGCCGGTTCCAAGAACGTAATGCTTGCTTCAATCCATGAATGGATCAAATTAACTTGTAAACCTTGTTTGCTCGTTTTGGTACAACAAAACCGTCAGGATGTTGTAAACATCCTCCAAAAGGTTTCCGTTTAAGGAAAGTGATTTTGACGTTCAGCTGCCATATTTCATAAATGAAACATGCAGCATCAGCAAGAATTATCCAAATGGATTTAATCATGGCAACGAGTAAAAGATTTCGTCATAATCGACACAAAGTTGATAACGATACCTTTTCGCTACAAGCTTAGCTTTGTACGTTGGTACGTTGCCATCCATGTATGTCTTCCTTGAAGACTTATATAGTACCATTAGGCACAATGCCTTCCGGTACAAAAACCGGTGTCTAAACTTGGTTGGTATACATGGAATCCATTTCAGACATCATGGCACTTTGCCATAATAGGGAGTCGATACCTTGTATCACTTCCTCATATGTAGTCGGTTTGTCTTCCTCAATAAGATTGACATCTTCATGAGTTGAGATCAGAAACCCATACCTCCCAGGTTGTATCCTGACTCTCTCCGACTTACGCGGTTCTTGTGAATTCGAAGATTATGGTACAGTTTCATCCTTGATGAACTGTTTGTGTTCTATTAAGGAATCGGCGTCTGGAACAGTATTACTCCAATTTTCATCGAGGTTTACTTTCCTCCCACTTACCACTGCATATTGGTATTCCTTTTGGGAAAACCGCATGGAGAGCAACAATTACATTGTTCTCTTGTGAGTTGTATAAGTACTATACTTTGGTTTCCCTAGGATAACCTACAAATTAGGTACTTATCCGATTTGGGTTCTAGTTTGGTATCATCCAAACATATGCCCATCATTCCCAAATCTTCAGGAATGAGAAAACCCGGTTTCTTTCCTGTTCATATCTAATATGATGTATGTCTAACAGATTTTCATGGAACCTTATTCAAAATAAGTGTTGCACTGTTAAATGTGTATCCCTAGAAGGAAAATGGTAGCTCAGAGCGACTCATGATTAACCTTATAATGTCCAACAAAATTTGGTTTCTCCGTTTGGACACACCGCTCAATTGAGGTGTTCCGGGTTGAGTCCTATATGAAAGAATACTATACTCTTTCAAATAATTAAGAAACTTATTGCTTAAGTATTTCCATCACGGTCTAACCGTGATAGTTTAATACTTTAGCCGATCTGTCTGTCTACTTCGTGTCGAAACTCTTTGAATCTATCAAAAGTTTCTGATTCTTGTTTCAAAAGAAACACATAACCATAACGCGATGCCACATCCGTAAAGGTTACGAAGTATTCATATCCACCTCTAGCCTAGCTAGACATGGGCCCATTTACGTCACTATGAACGAGGGATCATAGATCGATGACACTTACACTTTTACCAAGTAAAATGTGTTTTAGGCACTTTGCCTAATAAACTAGATTCGTAGACATTATTTTAATAGAATCAAATTTTTCCTAGTACCCACTCTTCAAAAGTGTGGATATACGAGTCTTGTTTAATGTGTCCCAGACTACAATGCCACAAATAAGTCTCATTTGATCAAATCAGTTTAAGCTATTTGTTTGTCATGTCATACGTTTGAGATTCATTTATTTTCAAAATATAAATACTGTTATTCACATCTAATATGTTTATCTCAATATCATCTTTATAAAATAAAACACTTTAGTGTTCTAGAATATAAAGGTATACCCGCAACGAGTTATACTCTGATATAGAGATAATGTTTCTAGTCAAACTAGGTACATTATAACAGTTTCCTAATTTAAGTGCATACCCGAAAGGTAGTTCCTAAACTTAGGTTTCTACGGTTAAAACAGCGACTCTCGTCCCGTTTCCGACTCGCAGATCGATCTCAACTGAAGTAAGTCTCCTGCTTATCAGCAGATTCTGCACATCAGTATATTATTTATGTACCACATCTAGTATTAAAAATCCAATTTTGAAACTAATAGCGAACATGTTTATGAAAAACATACTTGAAGCCGGAGCCTTACCCCGCCCTCACTTCCTTCATGTCTGCCTTATCCATACGGCAGTCACTATTCCAGTGACTCCGTTTGCCACAGTTTAGGCAGACATATTGGGATATGTCCTTTGTCTTCCCAGAAGACTGTGATGATTTTGCATTTGCCCCTTTTAGAAGCTCTGGCTCTACCTCCTAGAGCATAGCCATCAACTCTCCAAGAGTTTACTCTTGGTTCACAATGAACCTGCCCCAGCTTTCGGGTAGAGACAATAAGATCAATTCTTTGGTAGTGTCGGCCACGTAGGTAATGCCCAGCTAACCTAGCTGATCGATGTCAGCAATCATCTTCGACACCTAGTGCTCGACAGATGTACCCTCTGACGTACACGAGCTAAAAAGCTTCTTATGCAATTTGTACTTCTAAGATCTAAAATAGATCTATGAAGATCTTTAATTTCATCATCATGGTACAAAGATCTAATCCTTAATTTTGACGACGGAATTAAAGAGTCATTGCATCAAGCACAACGGATTGAGCACTAAAGTTATCATCACATGAATCTTCCAAAGATCATGTTCTACTATTTGCTCAACTCATGGCTTAGGCCCAAGAGGTTGTTCTATCAAATAGAATAACTTCTCAGTTCCCAGGACTATCCTGAGGTTTTATTCCCAATTTGAAGACTTATATAGTACCATTAGGCACAATGCCTTCCGGTACAACAACCGGTGTCTAAACTTGATTGGTATATATGGAATCCATTTCGGACATCATGGCACTTTGCCAAAATAAGGAGTCGATACATTGTATCACTTCCTCATATGTAGTCGGTTTGTCTTCCTCAATAAGATTGACATCTTCATAAGGTGAGATCAAAAACCCATACCTCCCATGTTGTTTTCTGACTCTCTCCGACTTACGCGGTTCTTGTGTATTCGAAGATTATGGTACAGTTTCATCCTTGATGAACTGTTTGTGTTCCATTAAGGAATCGGCGTCTGGAACAGTATTACTCCGATTTTCATCGAGGTTTACTTTCCTCCCACTTACCACTGCATATTGGTATTCCTTTTGGGAAAACCGCATGGAGAGCAACAATTACATTGTTCTCTTGTGAGTTGTATAAGTACTATACTTTGGTTTCCCTAGGATAACCTACAAATTAGGCACTTATCCGATTTGGGTTCTAGTTTGGTATCATCCAAACATATGCCCAGCATTCCCAAATCTTCAGGAATGAGAAAACCCGGTTTCTTTCCTTTTCATATCTAATATGATGTATGTCTAACAGATTTTCATGGAACCTTATTCAAAATAAGTGTTGCACTGCTAAATGAGTATCCCTAGAAGGAAAATGGTAGCTCAGAGCGACTCATGATTAACCTTATCATGTCCAACAAAATTTGGTTTCTCCGTTTGGACACACCGCTCAATTGAGGTGTTTCGGGATGAGTTCTATATGAAAGAATACTTGACCGGCGTAAACACACACGTATAACGCAAGCGTACGTATCGTTCAAGTAGTATAAAAAGTATCGATCCCACGAGGACTTAATACCTAAGCTATTAATTTTATGAGGTCAAATGATTACTAGTATCTAACAGGTTGTTTGATTGATTTGAATTGGTGACGATTCTAAATTTAAAAACAAGTAAATAAAATTGTCGAAAGTAGGTTTTAAGAAAATTCAATATTAAAAACTATCTAGGGTTGTGATTTCTTTCTAATATCTTTTAAAAGATGAAGTGGTTACTTTAAAGTTGGGTAATATATTGATTTATTAACCTGGAACACTAAATTATGTAGAAGCCTCTTCCGATGGTCAATTACAAATACCTAGTATAATCCAATTGAACCATATGTCTATGTCAACCAAATTACCTAGATTCATTAAGATTAAGTTCCAATTTGGCTACCCCCGCCCGACAGGTATATTCCTATCCTGTAAGGAAATCTATTAAAGAGTTATCTATCCTCAAGGAAGATCGTGGGCTATTGAGTCTAAGGTCTTAAACTTAAAATCCCTATGTCTAGTTCATTTTAAGTTTACATAGTCAATTTTATTAGTGGCCAGTTAATAAAAAGCATTAAGATTAAGACTCAATAAATAAATCTTTATATTACCCAAACTATAATCTAACCCCTTATAAACCGGTGATATTAAAAGTCATCACAACCCCAGATAACTAATTTAGTTACAACACATAACTAGGGCTAGTAAAATAAAAGACATAAAGTAAAAATGCCAAAAGTAAAATGCGGTAAAGTAGAAATTGAAAAGTAAAATAAAAT